>JAPKID020005113.1:0-11301 GCA_026931265.2 Tropidonophis doriae | reverse complement strand
GGCCACTCCCACCCTGTCACATGACTGCCAAGCCACACCCACAAAATAGGCCACACCTACAGAGTAGGTTCTAAAAAATTTGAAACCCACCACTGACTAGGACCCAGTGTTCAAGTCTGTTAAGATTCATCTGGATGTTCAGCCTATCTTCTGGAGTGTTGGCTATTCCTGCCAGTTTAGTGTCATTTGCAAATTTGATGAGTTCCCCTTCTATTCACTCATCTAAAACATGTATGAAGATGTTGAAGAGAGCTGGGCCTAAAATGGAACCTTCGGATTCCCCACTGCTTCCTGCTTCCTTCCTTTCCTGTAGATATAGTCCTAGAGAGTGTCTCTTTTTCACTGTCACCAATGAAGTAAGCTATATTGGATATTGCAGTTTACAAAGCAGTCAAGTTTATATTTGCATTTAGCAATATAGTTGCAAATTAAATGCAATACATTTATTACTCCTTGAGAGCATAAATGCATGTAATTATATTAGCAAAGGAAAGAATCATAGGCTGCAAAGCATTCTAGAGTACCACTCAATATTTTAATGATCAACTGGCAGATTTCTTATTGTAATATAGACCTGAATATCCTGACTGGAAAAAACCCTCCCTACTCAGAACTGCTATATAGTCAGATGCTACCTTAACAGCCTATAGGTCCTTGGTTAAGACTTGAACTCTTAAATTTTTACCAGTCCCAGATTGTGCATTAAATTGAAGAAGAAGAAGGAGAAGGAGAAGAAGATTATTAAAGTACAGTAATACACAAAGCTTTATTTAAAACTTATTCGGGCTACTAAAATAACAGATAAAATCGAACAATTCTGAAATATTAAAATGAAAGATGTTCAAATGCAGTGACTCAGAATAATTTGTCATATTGTCTAATATGATTACAATATGTAGTAGATATGGACCTTTGGCCACAGATAGCCCTAGAGCTGATAGTTAACGAGCAGCTAATCAAATATACACACATGGTGATCTTAACATTCCATCCTCAGAGCCAACCATAGAGAGTTATAAAAGTATGGATTAAATAGATCCCTTCCAGTCAGGATACCAACCTAGTTATGGGAAAGAAATGACACCAGCTGCTCTGTTAACTAATCTTCAGGACTTAGATGGGGAGTGCATATCTCTCAATTTTAATAGACTTCTCTGTGATGTTTGATATATTAAGCAGTGTATGTTTTGCAAGGGTTAAATGTTAGAAACTGTGTATTGCAATGTGATCTAAGTAATAATCCTTTTTCATGGTAGTCTCTATGGTTTAGAACAGGGATTGCCAACCTTTTGGACCTCAGGGACCACTAAATTCATAATTTTAAATCTCGTGCACCACTAAGCTGAATGTTTAAAAAAGATAAATAGTATTTAGTGCAATACAAAAATGCTAATTATTTTTCTGCGGATCACCAAAATTTTCTCATGGACCACCAGTGGTCCATGGACTACTGGTTGGTGACCACTGGTTTAGAGAACATGCTTCTCTTGGAAATGTTTAGCTTTGTTTCTTGCTTCACAAACTTGTAAAATCTATTTTATTCCAATACTCTATATATTTGGATCCAGTTCACTATGTGTGTCCAACATAGTATTTTTTAAAATTACTATTGTACATACACTGTTCTGTGCTGCTTTGCAGATCTATGGAATTTTAAACTTTCTTTCATGTCATTTATTTTTTCTCTAAATTTAAGTCAGTAGGTTGCAGCATATAAAAAGTTCATAAATAAAAAAATAATGCATTAAAATAAGAAAAGTTTTTGTAATCAGCTATGAGAGGAAAGATGAATAAGTAAAATGGTAATGCTTTAGTATTATATAATTATGTATACTTTATTGAACCTAGTTTATTTTTTCTTTCTTTCCATGTTTATTTATTCCATTTCTAGACCGCCCCCTCTCCCCACAGGGACTGTGCTTTGTATTTAAACTGAGCTGTATATATTATAAAATCTTTTTGTTGTTTTTATCTTTTGTTTTTGATATGAAGTGACTCTACAGCCCATTTAATAATACAAATTTCACCATTCTTTACCACTAGCTGCTATGACTAGAACTAAGGTTAATTCAACTTTATCCAAGCCTGCAGTATCCTTGAACAAATACTATAGTAAACATCCTTAATTTATAAAATAGCTAGATATGTGTAAAGCTAAATTGAGGAGCCTACAGTTCACTGATACATGTATTGTGCAGAAGGTCACAGATTCAATCCATAGAATCTTCAGATTAGAAAAAGTATTTCTTTGAAACATGAATAGTTGCTTTTGGTATTACAATATTGGATGGACTCATGCTTTGATTCAGTATGAATCTCAATGTTGTTTTGCAAAGAAACATTAAAACAGATAATTGCTATTCACTTTGCAATATCTCCTCCCATCCCCATTTGAGGAAAAATAAATCCGGACTCTTGATTGTGCTTTGTTATTTTTGGCTGTTTATTTAAAGAAATGAAGTTGAGTACTTTGGAAATAGTGGGAGTTATATTTTAAAATGCAAATCAGGATGGAGCAAGCTTTTTAAAAAGGCCAATGAGTTAATTGAAAAGTGCTGCTTAGACTTTCATGTGCCAAAGTGGCATAAATCTAAACCAAAGGTGACAAGCATACAATGATTACATTTCTTCCCTATTGGTGTAGCCTGCATCTGAACTATTTATTAACTGGAATGTGAATGGGCAATGAATGGCCAATTTATTTGTTACACTGAGAGATGTATTACAACTGCCTTAAGCATTGATTTCTTTCTTTCTCCTATTCTTGGGGGGGATATATACACATAGAGTAGCAATAATATGGTGCTTCCTTATCAGATCTTGGATATTTCCTGAGACTGTCTGCAACCATTAACCCAACATATTATCTGACTTTAGTGATTAGTACAGGGCATATCAAATTGTATTGATGGCCAGTCTTTGGTAAGAATAGTGAGCTGAATTATTGGAAGGTAGATGTTGCTGACTTTGTGATACAAATGATAATATTATGCCCAGACTGGGAAATTGCTAATTTGTCATTTCTTTCATGGGGTAGTCAATGATGTGATACTAATGAATGGGGCCCATAATTGCATAATATGGAATTGGAGTTTCCTGGGTATGGGGAAAATTATCTACATTCCCTTTTGTTCATGAAAGCTACCTTTACAGAATGAGGTAAAGGAACTGACCACTGCATTGGTTATGCAGTGGCACTTATACATCCTTCTCTAACTTAAAAACAACCTAATTCCATGAATTTTAAGACAGGATTGAGTTACGTAGGTGCCATTTAATCAAACTAAATGTCTGAATAAACTCACTTCGACCCATCCCAAGTTACATCTTGTAAATCTGGAAGTACATATATGTCAAAACATGTAACAGAATCTAGTTGATTTTGTCTGATCTTTAAAAAGATGTCTATGCTGAACTTTGGTTAAGGACCAGAAACAAATCTAGTTTCTATATTAGCATGGAAAGTTAAAATATTAGTCTGAATAAAGCAGTGGAATTCCATTTCTATGCTGTTGCTAAGAAAACTATATGTGATCAGAGTTGAGTTTGACAAGAGAGACTTCACAAACCATACTCATATTCTGTCATTTGTAAGGGAGATTGATATGCTACTACACACATGTGGTATAACCTTTAAAAGTGGCATCCTTGGGTTATTGTGTGAAATGGTGTTGTTTATTCAGCCATCTCAGGATTCTGTCAGCTTCGCCTTCTGCATATGAAATATAGAATTAATGCATATTTGTAGATAAGATTCACTTTTTTTCTTAAAAGCAGGTTCTAAGTCATAGAATTTATAAACTGTAACATAGATATTATATATGTCTCTATTTTACTTGGTGATACATTGTTCTGATGCTCGCTCGCTCTCCCTCCCTCTCTCTCTCTTTCTCTCTCTCTCTCTCTCTCTCTTCAAATTACATAAAGCAGGAAAGATAGCTATGTTATTTTTTAGCCACTGCATAGGTGAGATATCAAACATTCTAGGTTTAGAGGTAGGGAGAGTTAAGGTATAAAAAAGTTAATGTGTATGCTTTTGTAACTTATTGAGAGGAAGAAAAACACAAAATCTCATCATCCTAGAATCATATGCCATATGCCTTTGATTTTCACTGATGCAATTAAATAATGTTCTGAACCACAAAATGGGTTTAGGCTAGGCAAGCTGCATGTGGCTTACAGCTTCATTAACCTTCACATAAGGCAAATTGAATATGTAGTTTAAACAGTACAGTATGAATTTGAGAATCCTTCTTGCCAGGTTGTTGCCTTTTATGTGTTGAATTAAAAGTCCTACTATCCAGCTGTACTTTACAGTTTAAAATTACATTCTTTTTCCACTGCATGTAATGGAACCAGTGTGGTGACATGGTGGCTCAGCAGTTAAAGATGTTGAACTTGTCAGCTGGAAAGCTGGCACCCTGGGTTTGAAACCTGAAAGCTTTGTATGGGATGAGCTCCTGTTCTCACCTCAGTTCCTGCCCACGTAGCAGTTTGAAAGCAGGCAAATACGAGTAGATAAATAGGTACCACTTCGGTGGGAAGGTACTAGCATGTAGGCATATAGTTATGTTGGCCACATGACCACAAAAATGTCTTTAGACAATGCTGGCTCCCTCGTCTTAGAAACGGAGATAAGCAACACTCCTAGAGTTGGAAATGACTGGACAGAGGAAACCTTTACCTTTATCTAATGGGAACAAAATACTTAGCGGAGTGAAAACAGTGATAAAGAAGAGCGATACCAAATATAACCTTTTCACTGCTGTCCTGTGAGCTTCTTAGATGAATCCAACAAAGCATTAGACTTGATCTTTTAGACAGTTTTATTTTTAAAAGAAATCCACAATCTTAAAAATGAACTAAAAATAATTAGAGTTGTATATATAGCTCGAAAAATAAAAATTGACCATTTGGCCTCCTTATTGTTGCCACAGAATAGGCAAATGATTAAAACATCAAATAAATTGATCATAACACTGCAATCAGCATTTCCACTAATAAACCAAGAAACAAAGAACTTAACTAGCTAACCTAAGAAATCAATTATTTGAGAATGTAAAATAAAAAGTAAGTACCTGCTTTTTACTTTAAAAAATTGGTTTAGAAGGTGAAATAGTGGTGAATAGAATTGGAACAGAAGTTCCATGGTCCCTTTGGAAATGTGCATGCTCTTTTGACCTGATTGCTTTTAATACCTAAAGGAGAACTGAACAGGGAAGGAAATATCCAGGTGAAACTTTCTATTCACACCACCAGCTCTATTTATTTATTTGTTCACTAGATAGTATCCCCATCCCCAGGGCAGAAGTGTACTATTTAGATAGGTTCAATATTAGTCATTAGAAATGTTACTGCAGGTTTTTGCTATGGGAGATAGTAGTAAGTAGATAGTAGAAGGTGATCGGGAGAAAGTATTAATAGAAGAGAAAAGATTATGACAAGGCATTGGCTATCTGTGATTTTGAATGGAGAGAAAAGTAATGAAAGAAGAAGGAACAGTGAGCTGGAAGAAAGAGGAAAGGGGAAGATAGGAAGGCAGAAACAGATACCACTATTTAATCTTCTTTTTAACCCCTATGGAACCCCAGAAGTGAGCAACCATAAGAATGACTTCTTTTTTTCATGACCACTGCTGACTGGAATCACTCACCAAGGAAGGAGTAGAACTGCTGCACAGCCCCCATTCCCCAGACCATGCAGGTAGTTCAGAAAGAGATCATAGTGAGAACATAAGGTATCTATTTCTCCCTTTATGTCTCAACAAAGGTCATCCACTAGAGCCTGTGGCACACGTGCCATTTGTTAGGGCATTCCAGATGTTGTCCTGTCAGCTCCAGAGTGTATGTGGGTGCTGACCAGGTGACTTCAGCCTTCTTTTTCAGCCATTTTTCACCCTTCAGGCTTCACTGATGGCCCCAGAGGGCAAAAAATGGCCCTACAGGCAAACTGGAAGTCACCATTCCCAAATGTTTGGGTTGCCTGTAGGCCCGTTTTTCGCCCTCCTGGACCAGTTGGAGCCTCCAGGTGCTCTTCAAGTGGAGCCCCATGTAGAGAGCATTGCAGTAGTCCAGACGGGAAGAGACAAGAGTGTGAGTGACTGTGCGCAGGGCATCCCGATCTAGGAAGGGACGCAACTGGTAGATCAGGCAAACCTGATAAAAAGCCCCCCTGGCAACAGCCGTCATATGATCTTCCAGGAGGACACCCAAGTTGCAAACCCTTCCTGAGGGGGCTAAGGTCTTACCCCGCATAGCCAGCGATGGAACCCGGCGGGACAAGAACACACACTGCCCCAGTTTCTATCCTGATGCCTTAACCATTGTACCAAACTGGCACTCCATACATAATTATATATAATTATGTAGACCTTCACAGAAATCTATTGGCTATTTGTAGAACTTCTACTAGCAGAAGCTGCTTGGTCATTTTAGCTTTCCTGATAATTGAGATATCAGGGCTGCTAGGGGTACTGGCTATGATAAGTTTGAATTAATCTTTCAAATAGAAAAAAAAAGATCTATATTTGATCTTGTTCAACAAAGAAGCAGCTTTGTGACTCAAAGGTTGTGTATTTCATCTATTTATTGGCCTAACAAAAGAAAACATTTGAGTCAAATTATCTGTTTTGTAGACATTAAAATATAAAACATCCACCCTAAATGAAGATATGGTGACACAAATAATTAAAGCCTTTCAATTGACTCCTTTTAATCAATTTTAGTCTGACCTTAAATGTTGTTGGTCAGCCTTTTTCTTAAAACTACTGATTATTTGGAGAGATTAACTTGGCAATTACTAGTTGATATCTCTAATGGTCTATTCATATGTTGCCCCTTTCTTGTTTTTACTGCTTTACTTGGAAAAAGAAATGCTGAATACTATATGATATACTCCCATTATTAACAAGAAAAGACACCACAGTGATTTCTTTACTAGATTTTTAAAGATCTTCCAAATAATACAATCCTATAGAAAAAAAGTTGCTAAACAAAACCATTAAGAACAAACTCTGAACTTTTGAAGAAAATTACTTGTTAATTGCTGGACATTCTCTCATTTTTGTCATATTCCTGAAATTGCATAAAAATATTTTCTTTTTGCATCTCTGTTCCCAAAAGTGGTACCTCAAAGTATTTATTATACAACCTTATAGGGGAATTAATTATATTGTAATCAACCATTTAATGCCAGCAAAGTGATCTTTTTCCTTCACAGTTATTTCACTAGGACTATGAAATTCTATATCTTCCATGTCTGCTTTATTTATTGAACCATGTTTGAACAAGATCATCTGCTGCTTTTCATTGATGGGAATTTCGGCTGGCAGCATTTTAAATAAGTGGAAAATGCTCAGTTATCACCCAATGTGAACAGGATCAATAATGGGTTAGTAGTGGCTGATAATTGCAGTCGCTCTTTTGTACAAGCGCTTCCATCTTCTTGAGTGACTCTTATCAATCCATTGTCCACCATCATCTGATAATTAGACCAAAAATATAGTGGAAAATTATCCTTTTTTGAATCAAGATTGTAAAAAAACATTTGAAGTAACAATTTTAAAAATCTATTGTTCCACTTCGGCTAAAAAAAGCTTTGGTAGCTGAGTAAACTAGCATAGGGGTCAATCTGTATATGTGAGAGCGAGAGACAGAGAGAGGGGGAGGGGAGGAGAAAATGAAAGATTTGAAAATGCTTCAGAAGTTTACAAATAAATGAAAAATAACAGAGATAACTATTTCTTTGTGACTAGAAAAATAGTCTATGTTTGGCTTTCTTAACATGCTGTGTCGGGATACGAATGAGAGGTTTCCTCACCTAAATTCATCATTCAGCTTTGTCATTTAGTTATACATTTTTTCTTGGCTCTCCTTGAACCCCACACCTTCCTCAGATATGGCCAAGCAGAGGTTTGACAGCTATTTGTTTTCAGTTTTTAATTTAGATTCCTAATGTGGTACAGGGGGATCCTGCCTATTGATTGTGATTTACACTGCAGTATGACCTTATCCTAGCTTGAATTAAACGCCACTGAAGTCAATAAAACTGATATCTGAATACGTTCACAGTATTCACTTTCCATATGCCACAAACGTATTTTGCTTTCCATTTGAAAAATCTGAATTAAATGAAAGAAAATTGATATCCTTGGGTTATTTTTTTTAAAAAAATTACATTTATTTTAAATATTTTTAACCTACTTTTCCAGGATCACAGCTTTTCCTAAAAAGAATTGAAGTTAGTTTTGCAAATAATTCTATTACTTCCAAATCACAAAAGATTATCGTACAGGAATGTGACTGGAATTAATGGAATTCTAGGTGATACAACTCAAAGGACAGTTTTTTCCCAGTTGCCGCAACACTTGGCAAGAAATCCTTGATTGCTCAACTGTCCAGACGGTCCAGATCTACTGAAAGTTTGTAAATAATAAGACAAACTTTCATTCTGATATGACATTTGCATATGAATCATAGTGAATCATAGTCTTCATTTCCAGTGTTCTATTTTCCGTGTGAGCAGGGGAACCATTCTCCTTTGCACAATCATGAAAACCTCTCTCATTTAAGGAAACATAGCTAGAAGACCATTTCTGACATTGCCAGCCAATGGGAGGCAATTGGGAACAACGGATGTGTACCTTATTGGGGTGTAACGTGATTATGGCTCTAACTTATTCAGTTTTAATAACAGGAGCATCTAGCTGGATGCAATTAAGGAAGAAGGAAACTTTCTGTTTTTCAGGGCTTTTAACTATCTAGGACAGAAACAAAGCAATTTTAGGTGCAGTTGTAGATGACAGCTGAATCAATGGCAGTTGGTCTTTTTGCTGAGCTTCAGGACTAATTGTCTTTTCCTATGCAGCAGTCTAATGAGACAGCCACTTTCTGGTAACATGCTGTTAAGAGATGTAATGCAAAATTCTAATCATGGTTTAATTCTTATAAGGATGTAAATGCAACTTTTAAAAATGGAAAGTCCTATTACAATGACATTAAGTGGGTTTAAAATTATTAGTTATATTACAGGAGAATATTTAGTCTTTTGTTTGGATTGCCTACGTGGTTTAGCTGGTTGCGCAGAATAATATAAACCTACTGTTTTTTGTACTCATGATGATTCTGAATTTATGATAACACCCACATAGGAAGAGAGGTCTACATCCATTCAGCTTGCATTTTTACCATAAGCTGCTTCTGGGACATTTTTAATAGAAGGAAGCAGTGTATTTTACTCTGCATATTTTATGTATAATTGAAAGTACAAGTTTTCATACCACTCTGAACTTGAAAGAAGAAGTAGTTTCATACCTGAAATTAAATATATAGCTTGAGGAAGTGATTGGGGGTAATGAGCAAAAGAATATTACATTTGCTTAAGATAGATTTCCTGGATATTGAAATTTGGGCCTGCTTGCTGAAATTATTTCAAATATGTGTTTTAAACAATGAAGATATACTGCTTTTTTTTTTTAAGAAAAAGAAAAATGTGTTTCTTTTTCTATGTTTTAGCTATTAAATTTAATATGCAGCTTTATCCATTGAATAAGTTTTATCTGCAATCAGAAATAATTTGTTCCTGGGGTCCAGGTCCCCAATAAAGTTTCCTTTTTTGTTATTTATTCTACAGAAAAAAATGATTAATTTCTGCAAAAATGAGTTCATGAAATATCAACGAAGGCTTTGCTTTCGTCCATGAGAGAGGAAGACCTGAGGGGACCTCAATAAATTTCAGGAAAGCAGTTTTTACAACAATCTCTTTCTGCATGAAACTTGTACAGGTAGTTTATTTAGTAACTATTTGAAGTTACAATGGTACTGAAAAATATGGCACTCTGCCAGACAGGTTTGAAAGATGAAGATCTTTCTTTACTCAGTGTCAACATGTTCATGAACAACATGCCCACAGAATTCCCAACAGACTGTCCCAGAGTGACTTTTTAAAATAAGAGTGTTAAAGTGGTTGGCAGCGAAAAGGGCCATTCCATCGGTAGAAGCCAACATCCTGTTACTGGACAACTATCAGAACTTCCTTGGGAGGCTTAGAGGCCATTTTAGCGATCCCATTCAGCGGAGCCGGTCAAGAAACTTGTAAACTCAGATAGGGTAACAGGAGCCACTTTGGATGAACTATATCAGTGATGCATTGTAATTGACTCCCAACTGGGGGTATTGTTAAATTTCCAGAGGCTATGGCCATTCTTTTCATTTCATTTGGTATTTTCTTTTTCTTCTTCCCATAGTGGTTTTTGCTATAATTAATCTGTATTTGCTTTTCTTTTTCCTTGCTTGATAACAATGGAGTGTCAGCTTGGTCACAAGGCTCCAAGAACAGCTGGCCATTGTCTTCTTCAGAGTCACTTGCCTAACTGTTAATGATTATGGTCATTGCATAATAAGATGGCCAATTACTGCAAGGCAGCTCTTTCACAAACTGGATGCAAAAAACTTGCATTCATATAACTGCATGCTATATAAAAGGCAAGGTAAGACATGCAAGGGAGAGGTGTCAAGACATCAGAGGTCCCTTCCAACTCTGTTACTGTTACTTGATTTCATTGAGGGCTGCATCAGGATTCTATTTGACCTCAGGGGGTTGGGATGAGCATAGCCAGGGTGGGAATGTCCAGCTTGACATTACTCATGTTGGAGGCATCTGTGGTGGCCCAAGCTCTCTACCAGCAAAAATGGATGGAGCTCCATTTTTGGCTGTGACGATCTCCTGCAACTTTCTTCCAGCAAAAATGGAGCTTGTGTGATCTGCACACAGCCCTTGCGAGCTCCGTTCTAGGCTGCAATGGCTTCCTGCAACCCGCTGCCAGGGTAAACAGAGCATGGGAAGGCTGTGTATGGCCCTCCCAAGCTCTGTTTTTGCTGGCAGTGGCACCGCAGGCCAGTTCTTTGCTGTTTCCAGAATGAGATCTAAGCACCCCATGGGCTGGATTTGGCCTGCGGGCCTTGAGTTTGAGAACCCTGATATAAAGCAAAGAGGGCAGTTCCCGCCATCACTAATTCAATCAGTTTGTGGAATAATGCTAGTTGGCACGAGAAAGCTAAGTAGATCCTTGTGATCAGGATGACCAAGCAAATGTGCTGTGGCTGAGCCAAAAGAAGAAAAATACAGCAACCAAGCTCTAACCTTGAGCAAATATACTTTCTGCAAGCTGAAAATCCATAATTTTATATGTGTAAAGAAAAAACAGGGGTATGCTATATATACATACATATAAGACAATAGTAATCTCATGGCTCTCTGTCTGGATGCTCTCTAGGTTGAGGCAAAAGGCAGAGAAGGAGACAG
>JAPKID020005112.1:0-11302 GCA_026931265.2 Tropidonophis doriae | reverse complement strand
ACCTATTTTTTAACTGTAAAATTAGGGGGTCGTCTTATACGCCCGGTCGTCTTATACGCCGGAAAATACGGTATGTAGTAGGTTACTCAGTTTTTGAAAGAGAGAATGAAGGTTACTAGCAGCTTCTACCAAAGGCCCCATTTGTTTTCCGTTATGTATTTATATAACTGAATGGATTTTCACATCGTCCATTCATTTGTTTTTTCTTTCAAGAAACAGCTTATTCTTTAGAAAGCATTTTTGAAGCGTAGCCTTAGTTGATCTTTTCCTGTATGTGTTATTGATCAAGTGAGCTAACCAAGTAGTCAAATGTGGTTGCACCTGAATTTGATTTACTGCCTTGAGAAAAATTAGGCTTTTACTCATTTAGGCCTCATAAACTTCTTTTGCTATTAAATGGAACTGAGAACTGAGATTAACCTCTGCAATTGGCAGTGGTTTTTCCAGCCAAGTCAACAGATTTGTTTGAAAAAATATAGATACCGAGTCTTGTCTTTGAAAAGCACTAGGTGGTTTATAGCAAATCATAACTTAAAAGGATACTTCCAAATTATAGAATTGTATTAAACATAAAAGCCCAGCAATCAAAATATTTGGAATATTAAAAAGAGCTGGGTTAAAATGGTAAGTTATAATTATGTTTAATTCCTTCTTATATAAATAATGTTAATTTTGGAAGATAATTGAGGCTGAGCTCCTTTCAAATGGCCAAGAATGGCTCCTTTATGTATACATCTTATACTTTCTAAGAGAGTAAAATAGATTAAAGGACCTAACTAGATTCCTAATTGCTAAAGCTTACAAATAAATGGATTTAAATTAATAGTTGGGATATAGTGAGAGTGAACACTATAATTTGCTAGTAAGTTTCTTAATTTCTTAATTATAATTTATTTTGTATTCTATTGCTTTTGATAATGTATTTTGTGTAACTTAATCACTTATTGAAATATTAGAAAAGTTAATTTATTAGTAATTTTAACACATTTCTAAATTCATTGTTTATTTACCTGATCCTTCACTTTCTGGAGTCTTTTTCTTCTGTTTATATACATATATTTTCCTCAAGATCTTCAGTAAATAATTTGTATACTACTAAAACTCTCATTGTATTTATCTGTTTGTATTCTTTAGTTAGCCCAAATGGTGTATTATACCGCAGCATTTTTTGTCTCAATGTATTTAAAATTTGCTAATGTGAACATAATGTAAAGAAGTAAACAATTCAGGATCCATTATACCTCTATGGAATTGAAACTTCAATGATAGTCACACCAGTTGTGGATGTTGTAGAACTTCTACAGTCATATTCCCTGCTGGTTTCCCACAAGCAAAATCAATGGGGAAGCAAGTAAGACTTGGACCACACATAGTCATTCTGTTTGGTCTGTCTATGGTAATTCTTTTATCTCTTTAGGTTAGTAAATATTGACTTCTTATTGAAGTTGTTTTCCCACTACAGTACATTTATTTTTTTCTTTTCTTTTTTGTTTGTTTGGGTTTTTCTTTTCATGGGCATTTGGGTAAAAAAATAATAATGTGTTTGGTCACATCATATTACACTACTTTCTCTCAGAGGATGATCCAATGGGCCACAGGGTTGTCAAGAATACATTAAAAAAGAGAAACAGATGACTAAGTTAAGTGAGTCACCAAATATCATAGCAGAGGATCTCAAAAGACAAATTCTGTGTTTCTCTGAAAATAAGATAGGGTCTTATTTTCTTTTGATCCCCAAAATAAGCACTTGGTCTTATTTTCGGGGAGGTCTTATTATTTTTGAGGTGTAGGATACGGCGAGCGTGGTCACCTCATGGCTGCTGTTGTGTTGCAATATTTTCAGGGGAGGGCTTATTTAATGCATGCGCTAAAAAGTCCAATTGGGTTTATTATCTGGGAAGGCCTTTTTTTCAGGGATACAGGATAGATAGCTATAGAAGATGATAAAAGGGGCGTGCATAAGCGCACCAACATTCCCACCGTCCCTGTCCTAATGTTTCTTTTTATTTATATCCACTTCATGTATCCAAAATCATGTTTATACTTATATATGTTGTCTTAATACATGCTTGACGAAATAAATTTTTTAAAAAAGCCATGGGAGAAGGTAGCCTAAACAATTTCTGACCCTAAACAATCTTAGCATTTAGAATTAGGAAGTCAGTTTTTTTACTAGCAGGATTGAGGGAGGGCTCGTGGATGGGATATCGCCAAAGCCTGATTGGTCCAGAGACTGAGGGAAATTTCTTTAATACTGAGTCACTCTCAGTTGGTTCCCAATTGGTTCAAACACTGGTTTTGGTTCCCTTATTCAAACAAGGCAACCATCATGCTCCATGCACCCAATGCAATTGGGCTACTACACTATGGATCAACTGTAGTTTTTAAATAAATTTCAATAAGGCACATGCGATGAAGCTAAGAAGTATTATCTTGGGAAGATCTGCATCCTTCAGAAGTAAGAATAATTGGTAATGGACTTAAATGACTTAAAACACATTTTCTTCTGGTGATACAGTTTGCAACTTTGGATGTTAAGTAGGCAGTACCAAAGATATGGTATTGTGCAAATGTATCGTACTGTGAGTAGACGATATCTAGAAATAGGTCACCATTTTCAGATCTGGTTTAGCGGTTCTCTGTTCTCTTGTCCTTTATCCTCACACTTTTTCTGTGAAGATACATTTTAACTACATTTTTCAATATAGGAAATTTGTATTTTGGGGTATAATGAGATTTTTTTTTTTAAAAAAAAGATGAGAGTGACACTGCTGTTTCTAACTAAGCATTAAGCTTTCATTGAACTTTTGCTACACATTGCAGAGGAGTCTTCAAGTTCTGCTGTGGGCGTGGGTCACCATTTTGGGTGATTTATAATAATTCCCCATTGTAAGAGGGAAAGAATGATATATGTGAACTTCTGTTTTTGCTTATGCAGTGTAATGAAAGGCAGCCCATTACGTTACACTAGAAGCCATGCTTTTCCATAATAAGGGCTGATTCCCAGCTTGCTATTTATTGGAGAACAAAATTTTAGCTTGGGAGAAGAAAGTAACATCATCCAGAGCTGTAGCTTGGGAAATTTGAAAGCATTCTGGGGGAAGATAGGAATGAACCATTTCCATAGCGTATTGTTGCCAAGAAAAATATACAGACCATATTATTACCAGGACTTGAGCTCTACTTGAGATGGACCTTTGTCTTGCCCATACAATATATGACTTAAACTTGAGTGAAAAATAAAAGTTGTTGTTACTTTTCATATCAAAATTTTCTGCTCATCTCCAATATATTAGGCAGGAATGACAGAATTCGTACCAGCATTCTTATTCATAGAATATTTTTGGGGATAGGAGTTTTGAAAAATCTGAATTGTTTCAAAAACCTCATCTGTGTTTGTTTCTAGAACAGTTACTGTATTAAACCTTTCCAGTAAAAACAACAATGTTTTAGACTAAAATATATAATTGCGAAATCTTCTTGTGGACTTTGGACTAATATCCATAAAAATGTACTTGATAATAAATGCTTTAATTTGGGTGCTGTGTTTTTTATCTGGATTAGAACATTGTTAAAATACATGCTGAAATAATTTGCTTTATTATTAAAAAAAAATAGGCTGGTAACTCATGCATGGTTTATGTTGAATTTTTTCTGTCTTTCCATTTCTCAACCAGTTTTCATATTTCCTGGGAGGCTCTGTAAAGTTCAGAGTAGTCAGGATGCAGAAGGGATTCTATGATATTTGATTTAATTTATGTTTCTTTGTAGCTAGCATGCAAGATAGAGACTACTTGCTTTTTATGTTTATTGTAAGTGCTCCTAATGTGCAATGTGCTTTCTCTTCCCCACCCCCCATCCTCCCCCAAACAGGGTAAGAGTAAGTGGTGAATTCTACATCTTTTCAAAAACACCAGATTTGTGTAGACCGTGCATTGGAACAGATGGATAATGGAGACTGGGGATATATAGTAAGTATTTCTATTGTTCAATAACATACATTTTTCAGAATATAAAAATAAATTCTCATTATATAAAGTGGTGTTGTTTTTACAGATAGTTATTTTAATCCCAAAGCTATGTTTAAAATATTAAAGACTCCACAGACCTATAGCCAAAGTTAATTTGCTAAGCTAATTAGAAGGAGAATTCAGAGACCATGTTTATGCTAATTGGAAAGCCCTTTTTATGCATTGGATGAAGTTAGGTTATTTTGAAATGGTTAATCTGAGAGCACTCAGATTCTGCTCAGTTTATATATAAAAAATTATCATCTCTCTCCTATGAGTGGTTTTCCTCAATTTTGGATCTTCCATCAGACGCCTTGGGGTTTTAGGGTTTAGCACAATATCTCTGTTGTTCCTAACTCTGCCATTACCAAACATTTGAGAACCAGTTTGGTCTAAAGGATTAAGTCCCTAGGCTAGAAAGCAGAAGACCATGAGTTCTAGTCCCACTTTAGCCATGAAAGTGAGCTTAGTGATTTTCAGCCAGTCACTCTATCTCTGCCCAATTCACCTCATAGGGTAGTTTTTATGGAGAAAATAGGAGGAGGAAGGTGTGTTGGAAATGTTTGCTGCCTTGAGTTAATTGTAAAAATAATAAAGACAGGATATAAATAAGCAAATTAATTTCTAAATCACGAGAAGAATTGAAATGGTATGTGTGAGCACATGCACATATGTATAAGATAAGGAGAGGAATAACACAAGCTATGCTTAAATAGTGGCGACAGAAATTAAACAATATTAAGCTGAAATAGAGGCTGTTTAGCAAGAAGAGGAATTTCATGCAACCATTTTTTTCAGCAAATCTGACGTAGCGATCCTATTTTCAATTAATCTCTGCTTGCTAGAATGGCTGTTGCTTGGAGAAGCCTCATTCAGTAAAGCTTATATTGGAGAATTTCCCAGTTATCCTTCTTGGAGGTTCTAGTTAATTCAAGTGAACATCTCTAGTTTCACAGCACTGTATTCCAAAAAATGTCTGTGTACTTTGGATTCTACCCCATGTTCTTTCTGCATTATTTTTTTTTCAGTGAAGCACTAACATTCCAATTGTGCTTTGAGTAACCATTGCTACTTCAACTATTTCCTCCAATAAACAAGGAAATGTTGCAAGTTGTTTACCTTTTCTAGAGCCTGTATGTCATATTTAAAAGAGCCTTACATGCCAGAAGCGATTTATACTTCTCTGATTTCAGAGTCACTGTCTTTTCAGTGGTACAATTTTTTAAGTAAATAATTTCAGTGGGTTTTTTTTTGTTGTTGTTATTTAAAATAGAATAATGACGGAAGGGACCTTGGAGGTCTTCTATTCCAACTCCTTGCTTAGGCAGGAAACCCTATACCATGATGGCTAACCCTTTTCTCTTTGTGTGCTGAAATCGTGCACACGTGTCCACACCCAAAATGCAATGTGCCCCATCGCTGCACATGCACACGACCCCTGCACCCCCTCACGCATGCACGTGACCCCCCATGTGCCCTGTTTTGGATATAGCAGGCCTCTCTGAAGCCTCCTGGGACAAAAAATGGTATGCGGGGGGAGGGCCACACACCTCCCACCCACCCATGCATGCACGGCAGAGACCTGAAAATTAGTTGCCCGGCAGGAGGTGCACGCGTATGCAGGGTGGAGCTGAGCTGGGCGATGGCTTGTGTGCCCGCAGAGAGGGCTTTGCGGGCATCCTGTGTCGCACATGCCATAGGTTCACCATCACGGCCCTATACCATTTCAGACAAATAGTTATTTGACTCTTCTGAAAGCTCCATTCAAATCTGATACATTGGTCCTCCCACATTGCATTCTTTTAAATATATTATTTAATGGGGTTGTAGTTGTTATTGTATCCTGGAATTCAACCAACAAGGCCTGTAAGGAAAGTTAAAGGGTACAGGGATACCACTTTAAATTGGGATCTATTGGATGTGCTTAGCCTTTTAGATATCTGAAATAAGATCTGTTAGACCAGGGGTATTCAACCTTTTTATACCTACTGCCTACTTTTGTATCTCTGTTAGTAATAAAATTTTCTAACCGCCCACCAGTTCCACAGTTATGGTGATTTATAAAGTAGGGAAATCAATTAAATTAAGAAAGGAAAGTGCTTCAGTATTGGACAAAGCCCCTACCCCACCCCCATGGAAGCTGGAACACCCACTACTGGGCAGTAGGGACCAGGTTGACTACCACTGAGTTGGACGGTGAAACCTGTTTCCCATTCCAGAGAGATGGAATAATAGATTAAAATTACAGAAAGGCAATTTCCAGTTAATGTTTGAAAAATGCTTCTTAACAATAACATTGGTTCAGTCTGATAAGAGTTGTTTTTTATGATATGCAGATGAATTATGGTGATTTATTGAATATAGGTAGTCCTCAACTTATGACTACAATTCAGCCCAAAATTGATGATGTTAAGTGAGAAATTTGTTAGGCGAGTTTGCTCCATTTTACGACTTCTCGCCCCATTTGCTAAGTGAATCACTGCTGTTCTTAAATTAGTAACACGGTTGTTAAGTGAATCTGGTCTCCCCATTGACTTTGTTTGTCAGAAGGTCACAAAAGGGGGGTCACATGACTCCGGGACACTGCAATTATCATAAATGGGAGTCAGTTGTCAGGCATCTGAATATAAATCACCTGACCTTGGGGATGCTGCAATGGTCATAAGTGTGAAAAATGGTTATAAGTCACTTTTTTAAGTGCTGTTTGAATGGCCACTGATGTAAGTCGAGGACTACCTCTATTTAAAACCAGGTAATGTGTGCTGCTATGAGGGTAAAAGAGTTCTGAAACTTACTTTTTCCTCCCTCAGATGACTGAGCCGGTCACTCTAAATGTGGGTGGACACTTGTATACGACATCGCTTACAACTCTCACCAGGTATCCCGATTCGATGTTGGGGGCCATGTTCAGGGGCGATTTCCCAACTGCCAGAGATTCCCAGGGCAATTACTTCATTGACCGAGATGGGCCGCTTTTCCGGTACATTCTCAACTTTTTACGAACCTCAGAGCTAACTCTACCTTTGGATTTTAAGGAATTCGATCTGCTTCGGAAAGAGGCAGATTTTTACCAGATCGAACCCTTAATACAATGCCTGAATGATCCTAAACCTTTGTATTCCGTGGATACTTTTGAAGAGGTAGTAGAGTTGTCTAGTACACGCAAGCTATCCAAGTACTCCAATCCAGTGGCAGTGATCATCACACAGCTAACCATCACAACCAAGGTCCACTCGTTGCTGGAAGGCATTTCCAACTATTTCACCAAGTGGAATAAGCATATGATGGACACCAGGGACTGCCAAGTTTCCTTCACATTTGGGCCCTGCGATTACCACCAAGAAGTCTCTCTCAGAGTCCACCTGATGGAGTATATCACAAAGCAAGGCTTCACCATCCGAAACACGAGGGTCCACCACATGAGTGAACGAGCCAATGAAAACACAGTCGAGCACAACTGGACTTTCTGCAGGCTGGCACGGAAATCGGATGATTGATTTTCCATTCGTTCTCTTGTTTTTAATTTTCAAGAACATGGCCCAGCATCCTCAGAACAATGCATTAGGAATGGGCCTGGCTTTGTCTAAAACAGTATTGGAGGCTTTCTGTTCTTATTTTGCTATGAATATTTATTATTGGTTTTTAAAGATTGGAGAGTGGACATGTGCTGGACTCTTCTGTCTTTTGTCTCGTGAGAAACATGCATGTGGCTGCTCTAATATGAGTTTTTAAAAACAAGGGATAAACAAGAAGGCATCCTTTAAAAACATGGCAGATGATCACATTACAACATTTGTGTTTTGTTATGGTCATTGACCACAATATAGAATGATAAAAATCAGCTTTCAGGTTTAAACTGTGTTTAATCCATCTTCTTATTATTACAATATCTGGAAACAAGAGTTAAAGAGTTAAATAAGAAGTTAAACTGGAGAAATTCCTTCTGGAATCTGGATTGTCCCCAGAAATGGCTACGGTGCTTATGGAGATGAAATACTACCATCATGTAATCTAACCTTGTTTTTCCTTAATCAGTGAGTGAACAGTATTGTAACAATTTAGTTACCAACAAACCTCTGTTGCTTTTATTTTCCAAAATGCAGCATTTTGCAGTTATGGCAACTGTTCCTTTCTATGCATTATAAATCAAGCAACCAAATATTATATCTGCAGCTATGAAAGTACAATTAGAAGTATTTATATTGGATTCTGAATGCAAATCCATCCTGTGGTAGAAATCCTTATTTTTGATGCCATGTGCAATATTATGTCCAAATGTAATGCTTTTCAACAAAACGCTAATAAACACAGTCTGAAAATTATGTTTGCAAGCTGTTTGTTCCTATCTATTTTCCTACTTATTTGTTTTTTACTCTAGGACATGTAAAAACGGCAAAGGAAAGAACATTTAAAACAGAGACAGAACTTAAAATTATTGGCTAGGCTTTTCAAAGCACTTGTAAATGGAAAATAGGCTAGACAATGCAAGTGACATTTTCTTAGAATAGGAACCAATATGCTGTACCTCCTGTTCTGATCTCTGCCCCATCTGACAATTAAATGAGAAGTTGGCATGCTATACAAAGCCGTACTCTTTAGTTTAGCGTTTGTTCCCTAGGGGAGCCTTTGGCCTCATGTAAGGTGTTCTTTGAAAATGAAGAGGGTTGGGGTGCAGGGAGCAGAAACTGGTTGCAGAAACAAGTTCAATATTTTGGTTCAGATAAATTGCATTTTTGCCTATGCCGTTTAGAGCGATTGTTTCATGAATAAGTATCTCTCCATGGCCATCCTTTGTTGACAATCTTCCCAACATGATCTCAAAATTCCAAGGATCATTTCAGATACAGAAAGATTATTCTTTCCAGTATAGAATCTGAATATTTGGTCCAATTTCCAGTGGTTTATTCTTGTATATGAACCCTGTATTTTACTTTAGAACTAACTTTGATAAATATTTAAACAACTTGGTGATTTTTTCAGTTTATAGCCAGAAAGCAAAAACCATGGAAAATGAAATCTTTCTTCTCTTTGAGCCCAAATAGAGAAGATGGAGGTTTTCTTTTGAGTTTGTCATGACTCATATACCGTATGTTAAACCATAGTTTAATATGCACAAATGTAGACAGTAAGTCTGTATGCATGCGCTTTTCATATGGATTTGATTTCATAGTTATGTTGTTTGCAATTTGAAACAGAAAAAGGCTACTGCTGACCAGCATCCTTAGGGAATTAATCCATGTAGCTATTAGTCCAAGCCTTTCTTACATATTTCCAAAGCTTTTACTACCTTGCTTAAATGTTCCTGACTTGAGTACATAATTTTGAATCCTGGAACAATATTTTGACAACTATATAGAGCAGTACAGAAATTGCTTTAAAATAACATTTACGACTATGCTATTTTAACAGATGCACACTCAAGTTTTAAGTGTTTCCTAAGCATGCTGATTTCAGGTTATTTAAATTGATGCACCAGATAATGGCAGTTTGCCACGAAAAGTTTAATTCATTTTAGAGAGCTTATAGGCTACTCTGTTGGGTGGTGGCCTGAAACCCATAAATCTACCAAATTCAGGCTAGCGTGGGATAATCTTGAGAGGCAAATAGGAAAAGTGCGCAAGGGCAGCTGCCATGCTGAAAAGCAAGCCTCAAATTCTCTGAATGCCAGCAACTATTCCCATTTCACCACGTTGTTTAGAAGGGCCTGGTTGTGACACTGAAACTGTTCAGGCTACATCCACTGTGTTCAATTCCCACCCCAAATTGCAAAGGGCACCTTATTGGCAGTGAAACTAGAAAGAGGATGGAGACCTGCCACAATGTATTATTTCAGGCCTACATCCTTAAGGTTTTGAAACAGGAAACTAAAGCTTTAGGTATCCTGGTATAACCTAACCATGCTGTGCTGTTGCCAGCATTGCATAAGGAACAAAGCAAGAGCTATACTTCACTGAAAAAACATGTTTCTCCTGAAAGAGGTGGCATCCATTCCAACATGATTCCTAACCATAAAATGATGTGAAACAAGAGGGATGCATCATGCATAATCTAATTGACTATGGCAGTGCACTGTATATAGGCTGTCCTTGAAAAGCATCTAGAATCTGTCAATTGGTTCAAAATGCAGTGGCTTGCAGGATTTTGTGTGAGTCCAAATTTGCATTTGTGTCACTGGTTCTGTGGGAGCCACACTGGTTGCTGATCTGCTTCCAGGTGTAATTCAAGGTGCTGGTTATCAACTTTAAAGCCCTACATGGTTTGGGCCAAGTTAATTGACAGAGTGCTACATATCTCTGGCCCATCAAAATAGAAAGGCAGAGCACATTGCAGGTCCCAACTATAAAGAAAGAACATCTGGTGTAATCTAGGAAAAGGGCCTTCTTATGTGGTGGCTCCCTCCTTTTGGAACATCATTTCCCTCAGAGATAAGATTGGCCCCCACCTTGTTGCTTTTCTAAGAGGCCTTGAAGACATGATTTTGTCAGTGGGCTTGGGGATCCCACTTAGAGCTGATCAAGTGGCTTATCTGTTCTGTTGTCACCACAATGGAGTGTGAGTGGGGGTTAAATTGTAAGTTTTAACCACTTGGAATCACTATGTATTGAGCAGCTATGCAGGTAGTCCTCAACAAATAATGATGCTTAGCTACTTAGCTAATACTTAGCTACTGTTTGAAGTTATAACAGCACTGAAAAAAATGACTTACGACCAATAACTCACACTTATGACTATCACAGTATCACCACAGATATGTGATCAAAATTTGGATACTTGGCAGTGGGCATGCATTTCCGACAGTTATACTGTCCTAAGGTCATGTGATCACCATTTGCCAGCTGGCTTCTGATAAGCAGTGTCTGATCACATGATTCATTTAGCACTTGAATTTGTTCAATTAACAACTGTGGTAAAAAAAATAGGTCATAAAATCAGGTACGACTCAGTTGTTTAACAACAGAAATTCTGTTCCCAGTTCTCATAACTTGAGTACTACCTCTATAAATTAGCTTAAATACATAGATATATATGTATGTACGTATGTATGTATAGAGGTTAAGTGGGAGATAATACATTTCTGAGATGGGATCTATTCTTAGGAATTTTTACATAGAGAGCAAACGTAAGTTTAAATATTTATATTCAAAAAGTTTTATTAGTTTTACAATTTTATTGGGGTAGGGTACAAAAAGGGTAAGGTATAAGGAATAAAAGAGTCATTTTGAGAACATCAGTATCGGAGGTGTCCGCTCCCTCCGAGGCTTCGTAGACAAAAAATAATGCAATAAATTTTC
>JAPKID020005111.1:0-11302 GCA_026931265.2 Tropidonophis doriae | reverse complement strand
AGATAGCGAAAATAGTGAAAGAAACTCACACCTCATCTTTAGACGTGCCCTGGGGGAACTCCTGGCTCTGCTTGCAGCCCACTGGAAGATTGGTTGAAAGCATTCCGGGACTCCATTGAAGAACGGCAGCCCCCCCCGCGTTTCATCTTTCCGTGGCTAGGACAAGGCGGGGGGGGGGTGCGTGGGCTACCGCCTGCTTCCCCAACTCCCCGCTAGCCGTCCCTATGGAGGGGGCCCCCTGCGCCCCGAAGGGCACCAACAGAGAAGACCACGGTGGACGCGCCTAAGACGTATCCGACTTCGTGGAGGCCAGAAGCGGAAGTCCCAACAGTTTACATGTTCTGAAGCATTCCAAAGTGGTTTTCCTGAAATGATTTGTTGACTGTGAATAGACCATTGAGTTGCTTGATAAATGTCTCTCTCGGTCGGGTTCATGTAAAACAAGCCTGGCAGGAAAAAGCACACAAGAAAGATTACAATAGCAGAGCTCTTGCTAGCAACCATCTAAATGATAGGAACGAAATGCTAATCTTATAAAACCATATTTGTGAGTTTAGCAAATTAATGTATTGATAGAAGAAGAATATGTGTAGTTCAGGGTTGAACTGATCCTGGATGCTCTCTGAGCTTTTCTGGCAGACTTTTCATTACCAAACTAGGTAACAACTAGCACTCAACCTCTGATGATATTACCCAGTTTGATAATGAAATGTCTGAAAGAAGACAACTCAGGTTCAGAGAACCTGGACCTCACAGTACATTAATATAACTGTGAGCAGAGAAATCAATACATTTTTGTTTGTGTACACACCCACACAGACATATGCAATACATATATACAGTGCAATATAATACCAATACTAATAACAAAACAATAAAACAAAAGCTCAAACTCTATTGCAAAATAATGCCTATGACCATTTTACGATTTTGCGTCCCTTTTCCTCATAAATAAAAAAGAATTCTATTCTAAAAGCAGAATTCTATAAAATGCAGAAAGCATAAACTCAAACAGCATTTTCCTGACAAGGAACAAACTATTTTGTGTCATTTAAATAGCAAATGTAGGCCTAATAATCTGCAAGGCATGATCATAATTAAAAACTCAAATCAAGCTTTCAGGCTTCCCTTTCCTTAGCAGGACCCTGAAAACACACTCCAATTACTGAAATGTTTGCAGGTAGTCCTCTATTTACAACAGTTCACCTGATAACCATTTGAAGTTACAACGTCACTAAAAAAGTGACTTATAACCATTTTTCACACTTACAACCGTTGGCAGTATCCCCATGATCACATTGTCAAAATTCAGAAACTTGGTAACTGACTCAAATTCATGAGAGCTGCAATGTCCTGAGATCATGTGCTTATCTTTTGTGACCATCTAACAGGCAAAGTGGGGAAGCGCAATTCACTTAATAATCATGTCACTAACTTAACCACTGCAGTGATTCACTTAACAACTGGGGCAAGAAAAGTCATGAAATAGGGCAAAATTCACTTAACAAATGTCTCATTTAGTAACAGACATTTTGGGCTCAATTGTGATCATAAGTTGACAGCTACCTGTATTATATCTTCCTCAGCTATATACTTACCTCATAATTATATATACCATTTGAGGTAAGAACAAAATGAGAAAACTATTTCTTTTCTTTCTGAAGAGGTTGAACTTTTCATGCTTAAGTTTGCTTGGTTCCAAATTTCTTTTGCTTATAGAAAAAGTATGTCTTTGGGGGGAGTTGTGGTGGAGAGATGGATTGTTGTGTTATCTTTTCATTAATGTATTGTTTCTTTATATAAGTAAGCATATATAAATGAATAAACACACCTTAAGTATTTACAGTTGTATAAATGCTTCTGTTGATTTACTTGTAGGGTGGTAAGATTCCTATCAGATGGACTGCACCAGAAGCAATTGCCTATCGTAAATTTACATCGGCTAGTGACGTCTGGAGCTATGGAATTGTCATGTGGGAAGTGATGTCATATGGAGAGAGGCCTTATTGGGATATGTCCAATCAAGATGTAAGTATCTGTCACCATCATGGAAACTACTTTTTGTGATAAGTTGCCATGGTGTTGGAATTGAACAAAAGTGAGACTATAGCACAATCATTTTATTGAGTGTAATCTGATATTTTATTTTCAAGGCTATCCACCTCTACAACATAAGAGAAAGGTGGGGGGAGGTAGTGAGAGAGAGAGACAGAGACAGAGGTAGGGAACAAGAGACCGAACACCAGGTTTTAGCAGTTTATAAAAAGTTTGAAAGGTGGGATTACATTGGATCTAAATGAATCTAAAGGAGGAAAAAAGGTGCCAGAACTCCTGCAAGAGGCTAGGAACTGTTGAGTTATTGATAACAGTCTACACCACTTGGACATTTTTCTTTTTTAGTTTAAGTGGCTCATAGAGCAATCTTCTGATCCCAGAAGCAGTAGATTTTTTTTTACCACTCTATAGTTGAAGGTAATGGAGCATATTTTGTGTTGGGATAAACATAATTTTGCTAAGATGTATTTGATCAGATAGTTGTTCTATCTGATAAGAAATTAACTGGAAGTGCTTAATTTACAGCAGATTTTCCGAAGTGTATGAAACTGATTACAAAATGGCAAAATATCAAGGCAATGGTTGTTGTTGGTCAGGAAAGGAATAATTCATTCATCCATATATATACTCTTTAAAAAATATCTCACACCTTGCAGCAAATGTATAGGAAGGGGAAATGTTGACAAGTCAGAGAAATAAGTGAGAAAACTTGAAATATCTGGCTGCTTGAGATTCTGCAACATATTATATAGGTATACATATAGTCAGTTAAATAGTCAATTTACATGTTTTAATCATACCATAAGAATGGAGGTGTGCATTGCCTCCAAAATAAATGTTTCCATTTATAAAACATTTCAAACTGTGGAGATGAAATTGCTGATATTGATTCTGTATAACCTTTTTCACTTGAAAATATTTTATTATATCTATAAAGCAAGTTTTTTGTTGATACTTTGAACCTAATGTGAGTTTAACTGCTATTTTGAGCTGACAATTTGATTGATGCTTTTATTATTATTTATTGTGTGAAAAGTTTAAGGAATAACAAAATCAGAAGATATCTCCTTGAAGTACATTAATACATAACCTTTAGTCAATGACCCTTTGTACATTATGTACATTCTTTTTACTCTAATATCTGGAATACTTCATTCCAAGTGGGAGTTAATAAAACTTCTATTTTTCTAAATGAGACTGAATGCCTACTGCACTATGACAGAACAATCTTAAGAGGAAGAAAATCCAGTGAGATAAGAAATAAGCATGATCTGATTGATTTATAAACAGCTCAACATTTCTTGCTTCCTTCACTCCTGAGATATAAAACAGAGAACCTTTGGTCATCAACTGGAACTACACTACTTTTAAGATGTTCACCCATTAATAAAAGTTAAAAGTTGCTGATGTTTACAAATGTGTTTCATCACATCAGTCAGATGTCTTTTTAATATCCTTCAAAAATGAACTAAAGAAAGGGACACATTTTATCTTAGTGATATAAAACATAAAATAACTGTATAAGATCATGCACATACTTTGAAGATAAGGGATTTTAAATAGCAGAATTAAGAGAGTACAGCTATTCAGAATGAACAGTATTAGAACAGGATGATCCTCTGCTTTTAATTCAGAATAAACAAAGTCACTAACATTTAGTGTGGAAAAAATGTATCAGAAGCATTTTATAAACACTAATTCTTATCAACAAGAAAGTAGATATAGTGCTGTCCTTTTGTTCATATTATCCAATTAAAAGAATGTGAAGATTAATTGGACTATAGTATAGTTCTGGTGCCTTTACCAGAATTGTTCCCCTTTGGACATTGAAACCAGAGCTCATGTCCTGTTGTATTGCCCCCTGAAAGTCTGTGAGTCACAGACATATAACCTTATTTGATTAAATATTCTGAAAAACTACTATTGTTGACTATTGTTGGATAAATTTCCCTTGATATAACTAACTATATAACTAATATAACTATATTTGTCCGTAAAACTAGGCAAACTTTGATCACCCATTGATTTCACCCTGAAGTATAATAAATTATTATACCTTGCCCTGTGGTTCTGTACAGGTTTATTTTATTTTAATGTTTAATTTTTTTCTCTGCTGGTCCATGACCATAATAAAAATTGAATTGGGAAAAAGCCCTTTACCAGAAAAGATTTTAAAAATCCTCATAGCATTCAAATTGTCACTTAGATGGAGAAAATGCTTACTAGTGACAGTGGGGTTCCATCTTTTTCTCTCTCTGTTTGAATGTAAATAAAACTTGGAAAATTATTAATTTTATTTTCATGAAGAGGATGCAGTTTCCAGAAACCTGAAAGACAATGCTCTTCTCTGTTTCTCTTAATGTTTGGTGGACATTTAGAAGTATGAATCCACATTGCTCGCTATTGTGCCTGAACTACTCTTCATGTGAAACAAATTGTATGGTTGTGTGAATCAATGTGTGTGGCCAATTAATCTTTCTTAAGTCTGTAAAGATTGCCAGCAAGAGTGCCCATTAGTGCCAGCTGTGATGGCATGAAGTATTGTAAACTAGACATGCCCAGCAGTTGGGAGCTGGGTCTCGATTATGCATCAGCTTATTCTCAGTAGCTTTGCCAAATAGGCAAATATGATAATGAAATACATGTATGGAAGAGTTTATGTGATTTTTATGCAAACTGGTTTGAGATCATATTGCCATAGTTAATCACTGCACACATATAACATTACACACACCATAATAGGATAATTTGCAGCTGGCCTTTTGGGGTACAGGGTACTGAGCAATTACGCCACTCCTGCATTTCATGATGGACAGATTTGGGTAACTTAAAAAGAGCCAGGTGTTAGTAAGAGTGAGACTGATGCAAAGCATTATACAATAGTTGAACTGTAGTCTGGTTCATGGAATCTATATGACTATATGTTGATCTCTTCAGAATTTCACTGGCAGCCAGACGATCAATGATCCCTGGAACAACAAAACTTTTAATACAGTTGCTGAGCATTTTTAATAGCTATACTCCTTAAAGTACATTTCCATTGTCCTTTCTTGGGGGGCTGGGAGGTGTGTGAATATTTGAGACTTAGAAGAAAAACTCTATAGCAGGATAGAATCATAGAATATGAAAGTGATTTAAAAAATTCTCAATTCTCATCAAATTCTCAATTATGGTATCCTAAGCAGATATACACCAACCTGTGATCCAATGTTTTAGCAAATAAGAATCCACATTTGATCAGGATTGTTCTATTGTTGAAAACTCTAACTTGGACATTATTTCTGATGCCCAGAAACAATGAATTTCCTTGTAACTTAAGTCCATTGTTTAATATTTTGTCCTCTGGAACACTTCTGCTCTCTATTCTACATGATTGCCCTTGGATATTTGAATATAGCTGTCATGCATTCCACATTTTTGTCTGGGGTAAAGATATAAAATGATTCCAAATGAGTTTCATAAACTTTTCCCCCCAGTCCCTTATCATCTTGGACATTGACCTCTAGAAATACTTCCATTCATCAATCTCATTCCTAAAATATAATACCCAGGATTTGACCAGTTATTCTCCTTATACTCTGACCATAACTGAATAGAGAGGAACAATGGCTTCTCTTGATCTTGATGCTGCAATTCTGTCCAATATGGTCTTGCCCATCTTACAATCATGTCTTTGATTTTTCTTGCCTCAATGAAATATTTTATATTTTTCTTGTAGAAAATCATCATGTTAATTTCACTGTTCTAACTTGCCAATATCCTCCTGGATCCTGATACTGGTCCCTATAATGTTTGCTATATCCCCATTTTTTTATATTATCTATGATTTGATAGATAAATCAGATAATCATATTTCTTAAGTTTTACCAAGACATTTATAAATATGTTGAATGATATCAGGACTAGAATGGAGTCCTGAATACATCATTTGACACCCTGCCTTGATGTACAAACAACCCTTGAGTAGACTCTTCTGTCGTCTTTGGACCTAACACTTGTATAGTTTATTTTCATTGTGCTATTTTGTATACTACAATTTTATGCAAGTCAGGTTAAATTATGTCCACCTCTTTTTCGTAGCCATGCTCATGTTTGGATTGTATTAAGTTATGACTTCTTAATAGGGGGATTCTATCAAGATGTATACTATTTTATAAATTTTCACAAATACATTGTTTAATAGACATTTTGCCCAATAACAATACCAAGGTAACTAGAATGTAGTTACACAACTCCTTTATTTTACCTTTTTGTAGTTGAAATAATATTTGTCTTATTTGCCAAATTTACATAGTCACCCTTCTCATAAATATGTAATTCTGGGCATCATGCAACACAACAGTTAAATCTCTATTACAATCTTAACAACGTTTTAAAAGTACTCTGGCATTATACTGTTATCTAACCATTTTTTCTCTAATCCCAATTTTAAGGTGTGTATTTTGGCCTATGTTTATTATCTGTACATTTCATATGACATTACTCTCTATTATTTTAATACTACAAGTGGCTAAATAAGAATATATAAACATAATTTTGATTGATGCCAAAACTAAAGGAAACTTGCTTTGTTTTATCTTCTCTGCATTAAAATGTGTCCTAAAATATTGTTTTCCTATGTTTCTTAGGTTATTAAAGCCATTGAAGAAGGCTATCGGCTTCCACCCCCAATGGACTGCCCCATTGCTCTACATCAATTAATGCTGGATTGCTGGCAGAAAGAACGTAGTGATAGACCAAAATTTGGACAGATTGTCAACATGTTAGACAAACTCATCCGCAATCCCAATAGCTTGAAGAGGACAGGCTCAGAAAACTCCAGGTCAGTTGTATTTTTCAAATGGTAATGGATGAAGGAAAGTATTGGTTGTGAGAGCCAACTGTAATTCAGCTCAACAGTTGTGCTAAACTGAATTTTGACCAGAGTACTTATATTTACAGTATAAAATAGTAAATATACTTAATATTACTTCCCAAAATAACGTTACTCTATATATTTACCATTTTCATTTCTACAGTATTAAAATAAATATTGTTTGCGCATTTTAATTGTGAACCTGTTCTGATAGTTCTTTCATGGTCCTGGCAGGAATCTAATAATTATGCCAAGGTAAGTCTAAGGGACGTGGAGGCTCAGTAGCTAAGTTGCTGAGCTTGTTTATTTTTTTTATTTTTATTCAGATTTATATCCCGCCCTTCTCCTAAAAAAGGACCCAGGGCAGCGCACAGGAAAATCAAAAACAAACAATACAAATATATAAAATACCGTTAATTAAAAAGCAATTAAATCCAAACCCTATGCTAAAACCAATGTAAAATTCCCTGATTAAAATTTATCACTAAAACAATCAGAAACGGGAGGTTATGCTAGGCCGGCTTGTTGGAATAAGTGCGTCTTAAGATGCTGGCGGAAGAGGCGGAGGTCAGAGATGGTGCATAGTTCAGGGGGCAGGTCGTTCCAGAAGGTAGGGCCCACCACAGAGAAGGCCCTTCTCCTGGGCACTGCCAACTGGTATTGTCTGGCCGACGGCATCCTGAGAAGGCCCTCCCTGTGGGAGCGGATCGGTCGAAGGGATGTATGGGGCAGGAGACGGTTTCGCATATAACTAGGCCCCGAGCCATGGAGCGCTTTGAAGATGGTTGTCAACACCTTGAAGCTCACCCGAAAGGCTACAGGTAGCCAGTGCAGCTCGCGCAGGAGAGGTATTATGTGGGAGTACCTTGAGGCTCCTATAATCACCCGTGCGGCTGCGTTCTGGACTAACTGTAACCCTCGAGTGCTTAACCCTTCATGCATAGGACAGCTGGATGGTTCATGAGAGTTTCTTAGGATTAGGGTTTAAATTTACATTGGCAGAGTCAAGAAAGAATTACTGATGGATTTGTAGCATATATTTGAATATACATATTATGTGGCAAGCAAACCAAAGTCTTTAAAGCAGGCATGTCTCACCTGTAACTCTCCAGCAACATGTAGCCCTCGGTATGCTATCCTGGAATTGTCTTGGTTTCAATATAAGAGTTTCTCAAACAAATGCACTAGACCTATCAAAGAAGGTCCATCAGACTTCATATAAAATAATTTTTACCACCCAACATTTTTCAAGGGGAAAACTAGACCTAGGTTTGGATAATGTATTATGGGTACAGAGACTGTATTTTCTTGACAAAGCTGAGTAAGGGACAAATTTGAAAGAAGTTGATAAGGGTTAAAAAGAATGTTTATGTTTGTTAATTTAAAATATTTGTATAGCCACAAAAAAAACAACTTTGGACAATTCCCCATCAAAGGTAAGGACCATTAAAAACCCTAATATAGTTTTAACTTCACCATCACTTATAAACATATTAGGTTTAGAATTTTGCTCTGCAAAGAAAAACTCAAAAAACAAAACCAAGAGAATAAAGTATTAAATCAATTAAATCCATAGGGCAGCTTTCTCAAATGAAGGATCAACATTTATAAGATATATACCATATCCATAGTCACCGTTATGATTCCCCCCACCCATTAAATCATCAGAGCCAAGAATGCAAACTGATTGAATCAACTCTAATTGCCTCAGGTTGAGTAAACATAATACTACTTGGAATTTAATATCATTCAAAATCATTTAGCAAACTTTACCAGGTTGGTTGTTATTGGTGAGAGTCAAACCTGAGTTTTCATCACTGCATCACTGGTGCAGATTATAATGAAATGCATTTTCCAGAGGTGTCCTACATTGATGCCTATAAACGCCACCATTGTTATTGCATTCTCTCTCAGGGGCACTATTTTGCAATTTCATATCATATACAGAAAACCCACTGTGGTCCTGTAATGAGTATATAATTCTGCCCTAGGGCCCAGTTTACCACCATTTGTTTTCATTACAAGGCTTACTATCTATATTTTAAAATTGTCGTTTTTGCTTTGCTCTATAGTGTTAAAACTGCAACGCCACAGCAATATTTTATATGCATTTCTCAAGAAAAAAACCCAAAACAAAACCTCTTTCGCTCAGGCCATTTCCCAGGTGTGTGTAAATTTTGAAAGTATTCTCTGATTAGGTGAACATAATATGAACTCAGCAGGTTTTTTTTAATAGCTCTCAAACAGTTCGGTGTCCATGATAGGAGCCGGGAAGAGAAACGAGGAGAGAAAGGAGAGAAGGAGAAGGAAAAAAAATTGCAGTTTGGCTATTCACGGCCTCTTTGGAGTTGCAAAAATGAAAAGACAAAAGTTAGTCCCAAGATGTGTAAGTAATTGGATGCTTGGAAACATTTAAACTTGAATAAAGAGCATCGATAAGAGGATCTGGGCATTGCAATCAGTTCCTGCCCCAGATGCTCATAGAAAAAGGTTCCTGTGTTTTGTTTGTTTCAATAAAAGTAGTGAGAGAAACGAACAAAAGGAGTATCAGCCGTGGTTTACTTGGCTTGATCCTCTACGACGATGGAAAACTCCATTAACGGAATCAATTTTGAAGCTCAGTGTGTAGCCCCATCTTCCACAGCTTTCAAAGTAATTCCATTTAAACCAGGATCCAGGTGTTGTAGGGATTTTAATTCTTGCTGAATATTATCTGGATTTTGTACTTATTGTGAAAGGAATGTGCCGTTTCTCAATAAAAATGTAGCTTGAATACTGCTCTGTGATACTCTATTATGCACAGCAATGACCATTTAGATTCGTAACGTTCGTTAAAAAATGGCAGGATTGTTCAATTCAACAGTTAAACAGTGGAAAAGGTTGAAATTTGTTTTGTTTTTTTTAAAGAATTGTGATACGTTTTCTGAAGGCTAGATAACTCAAATTGTTCCTTGAAATAAATGCATTTTTATCTTTCAAGATTCTCTATGTGTGTGTGTGTATGGATATGGGTGTGTTACTGTGTGCATGAGAGATTACAAGTTTACCATATTAGATGATACACAATTACTATCTAAGGAATCACATTGAAACAAAGGTTTGCTAATAATGTATAGAAGTTATTTAGTGATAAATGCTCCTACATTTTCTTCTATCAATTCTTGGATTGGCTTTCAGATTTTCTTTCAAAAGTGCAAAATAATAATAATAATCAGGTAAATTTATCAGGAATGGAAGGGGAAGTGTGAGGTACAGGTAGATGCCCTATCTCTCTTCTGTAACAATCTATAACTCTCCTGATTTTCCTTATTTATATTCAGTAAAAAGAATGTCATCAGAAATGAATTTATTCCACAACACATTTTTAGAAGTGATACTATCTGTATTGTTTAGCAAATTCCCACCCCTGAGAAATTGCATAATTTCATAGAAATTATGCATCTAATTTCTCTCTATAAATGTATTGGATAATCTTAATAGGCCATCTGCATCTAGTTCTAAATATAATGGTCTTTAGAACACATTGTATTTTTCTTTTTAAACACCAAAGATGAAAGTGAAAGAAAATTAATGAAGCTGGACCAAGACTTACCTGTCTAAAAAAGTGGAAATACTATAGGAACGGGAGGCCTAGAGTAATCCAGATGTGTTGACCACAGGGCCCATCACTGTTTTCTGAAATGATGGAACTTGAAGTCCAATTTTCTCCAAAACACCTGAAGTCAAAACAAGAAGCAATGGATGGAGAGTAATTAAGGAGAAAATCAACCTAGAACCAAAGATAAATTTCCTGACAATTAGAACAATTAATTACTAGAATGATTTGCCTCCAAATGTTGTGGGTACTTCAACAGAAGAGACTGGACAATTTCAGAAAAACTGTGTAGTGTTTCCTGCTTGAGCAGGGGGTTGAATTAGAAGACCTCTAAGGTCTCTTCCAATTCTGTTATTCTGTTAAAAACCATCTGGCATGTCCTATATACTCTACTCTGTGGTTATTATGCATGATCAGTGTCCCTCCTTTGACTCTTTGCAGGAAAGCACAAGAAACAGATGCTGTCATGGATATTAAGATTCCACTCCATGAGGTTATTATAGAAGAACTGAAGCTTAAACATTCATAACTTCACAAAACAGCAAAGAGGAAAAAAAGAAATGCCTGGCACAGGAGGTGGAAATCTATTTTCCTCTGGCGAGGTAGCATCATTTTCTTTGAGCACTACTGAAGCTAGTGTGCAATGCAAGTATATCAGCCGCCCTTGATAAATAGAAAGATTAAAAAAGAATCCATTTTACCCAAGACACTTGACATTCAGTGTAACATTTTTTGAAAATCATAAAATCATAATTGTTGAAAAAAGACTTGCAGGATTGCTACACAGATCCTCACTC
>JAPKID020005110.1:0-11302 GCA_026931265.2 Tropidonophis doriae | reverse complement strand
TTCACCGCCCTGAGTCCCTTCGGGGAGATAGGCTGCAGTTTATAAGTCCAAATAAATTAAAATTAAATTAAATTAAATAATTATATGTGCAAAAAAAATTATAATCTTAAAGCAATTGGCTTTTATCTTTCTTCTGTACTTTAAGTTGCTAAACTCCACAGAGGGCTTAATTAAAATGAAATTATCTTAGTTTATTCCCTCAGTTGAGAAGAAGAAAATATTTTTCCTCCATAGGCAAGAGTAAAACTGATTTTAAAATCATTCCCTTGGCTAAATTTTCCAGAATTTTGGTGATAGAGAGCCTATACTATCAATTTAAACTCCACCTATTCTTTTTGCTCTGGAATTAGAAAAATAGAGTAATGTTAAAGACATTTGCCCTTTCTTCAATTGCCTTATAAAAGGGCAGCCAGTTTGCAAGTTCAGAGAAAGAGCATGAGAAAGAAATTGAAGAAATCTCTGACATAAGAAGCTGAAAGATAATTGGATTTTAAACTGAAAGTAATCCAGTTGCTGAAATTTCTGTAACCTAATCTTGCTTTCACAGTACAGCTGGCTGCCAAGAGTCAACTATTCTTTTAAAGGCATTGTGGAAGGAGAGCTGTGCTACTCTATGCTAGCCAAAGAAATAACCTGGTATCAGCTTTTAAAGATTAACAGATTTTATATAAGGCATAAGCTTTCTTACTCTTGGGGCAATGCAGAAGAACACATTTTCCCCTTTGTTTGATAAACAGATGACTTCAAAAGAAGTTATCCCCACTGATCTTTAATGGTCAGACAAATTTATAACATGGCAGCTTTAACTCTAGCCCTGATGAAGTCACCTAATTTAGGTAATGAAATGTTTGTAAGAAAACAACCAAGCTCAGACAACACCAAGGACTCCTATTGACAGTTTAATGTTTAAATATCACAGTGCAAATGATAAACCTTAGAAGAAGAGCAACACGGTTAATAATTGCAGAGATAGTAAACTTGAGAGAGTATATGTTGCTACAAACTAAAATGCATGCTTCTTAAATTTTCTCATAAGAGCTATTAGGCATTTTACTGAAAAGACACAGCTTAAGTTCTAAACCTTTGAATTTGAAAACAACCAATTAATTGTTGAGGTCTTGAGGTTGTGGGTGGGTGTGCATGTGTGTGTGTGAAAATAAAAATAAAGCTCCATTTAGGAACTCTCCTAGTAATGGACTTAGTAATTTCAATAATATACAATATCTATAAAAATGATATTTAGCATACTCAAACTGGTTTTAAAAGAAACAAAAAGCAAATAGAAAGAATGAACTACTGCAGTAAATTACAGTTATTCTGCTACTGTCCTCATATTCAGTAACAGAAGCTTAATTCATTTGATTAATTAGAGATACATTTCATTTATTTATTAACACTGTGTCTTTCCTCCAGAAACTTAAGAAGATATATAATACATACTGGTAATACTTTATTCATTTTCCTCACAATAACATCAAGTCATTCAGTAGCATTACCATCATGTGAAAATGTGAAGTACTCCCCAATAATTTTTTAATTTTTTTAATATTTCAACATTTTATTTTTATTTAAACAATATTGATAATGCACATCTTTTACATTTTGTAGTCCATTTGTAGACCATTTATATGAACATAAATGAATATGGAAAAGGTTAAGCACTACATTTATCACTGCCTCAAATACCTAAAATTAGAATCAGGTGTACCAGATAAGGTATAAATGATTAGAATATCATTAAAAAGAATCTGGGAGGAAGCTCTTTAATTTAAACTTCAGACAGTTACTTTGATTTGCTCTTTGTTGTTGAATTTTGTGGTGTTGCATGCATAGATTGAAAGATCTCTCTAAGACCTTCAGAAAGGTTACAGATGCGTATAGGTCTCAGAAGGGATTTAAAAAGATCACCAAACAATTGGACATCAACCATACCACTGTCCAGAAGATCATTTATAAGATGAGATGATTTCAAACAACTATCAACCTGCCCAGGCCAGACCAACACAGCAAGTTCAGAACAGAATGCAAGATGCTGAAAGAAATTACCAAGAACCCCAGAATTTCATCACTTGACCTACAAGTAGAATTTGCCATTACTTATGTCAAAGTACATGAGTCTGCCATTAGAAAAAAGCTGCACAAATTAGATCTCTAAGGCAGTGTACCAATAATAAACTTTTGCTGTCCAAAAAGAACATCAAGGCAAGACTAACATTTGCTCATGAACACCTAGGCAAAGATAGGAGTTCTGGAACATTGTGCTTTGGATACACAGCAAAAATAGGGTTATTTGGCTAGAGTATCAGAAAAACTGTTTGGCAAAAAATGGAAGACAGAATTTCATCAAAGAACTTGATACCAACTGCAAATCAGGTGATGGAAATGTTAAGATTTGGGGCTGCTTTATTGCATCAAGGCTTGGTCAGCTAACCATCACAGAATTCACTATGAAGTCTTAATTGATCTGGAGTATAAAGTGAGAATACTGAAGTTTAACTGGAAGTTTAGCTTGTAACATTTCAGTAAATCCACCAAGATATGGCTGGGGGGGAAATGGAGAGTTCTGAGATGGTCAAATCAAAACCTGGATATAAATTCCATCTTGACATAGGCTGTGTGTGCAAGAAACATCACACATCTGAAAAAAATATTCCATATGTCAGAAAATATTATTTCAACTAGCGTCAGGCTTAGGTAGATAATAATAATAATAATAATAATAATAATAATAATAATAATAATAATAATAATAATAAAGAATGCCTACAAGATGTTATATCTGTCAAAGGAGGCAATACCAGGAATTAGAGTTAAGGGTATATTACTTATACACCCTGAACTTGGTAGTGAGTCAAACTAATTTGAGTTCCAGCATAAATGAAAACAATGTGCAATAAGGAAAAGCAGAAGATGTAACTCTTCTATGTGAAGCCCACTGATTTTGTCAAAACAACAAATGTATAGTAAGAACTGGAGTTACTAAAAAATAAAAATATATAAATTGCAGTAACACCCCCCTCACACACACAGAGTATTAAATAACAGAACCAAGCACAATGCAAAATAAGACCAGATGGACCTGTATTTCTTTGTAAGAAGACTAGTTATCAGACATTTGTCAATATATTTCAGGAATAATCTTTTCCTTCTAGTAAGCCATATATAATATTAAAATATTATGGCTAGATATGCTCAGTTTATTGTAAAGGTAGGTTTTCTTATAGGTTTACCTGACAGTTGTGAAAAATAGCTTAAATGGAATAAACTATAATAATACTTTTTCTAGCATAGCATGATTATGAGATCGTACATCAATGATGTCTCAGCCAATAACAACTTGCATAACAGGTTAAAGGAGAGAGCATCTAATTAAAAGCAAAGTCACTCTGAAGAGCCCCATTTATTCTTTGGCAATCACAGCAAATACTTTCATTTATTTGGATGAATTATTGGGGGGGGGGGGAAGTCTCACAAATCAAGTGACCATAGGAAGACACTGTAATTTGATTTAAAATTAGTTAAGAAAGATCTGCAGTCCCAGACTACACAAGTAATATTGAAGCATCAATTTTAAAGAAATCATTTTCATGCTGTGTATCTTCATAATCTAAATGAAATGTATTTGATGTTTCAAAGCACATATATACAATTTATTTGAAGATAACATAAAAGTATTTTCAACTTTACAAGTCCTTATTTAAATCATCACTTAAGTAAATATCTCTTTGGATTTGAAAACACAGATATTAAAATATTGTAGGCAATCTAATGCAAATTACTAACTTACAAAAAGATAACATCAACCGTTTATTATTATTCCCTTTTACCCTTCACTAAACTACAAATTAAATATTCTCTTTTTTGTTCTTAGCAGGTATATACTGGACTTATTCTTCCCCTAGATGTATTTTTATATCAGTAAATTCCTTCAGATAATTATGTAGGCCACAAATAACAGCTTGCATATTTCTTGTAAAAGAAAAGCTAAAACAAAGAATTTGCTGATACACTCATGTCGCTCCAAGAATTCTCCTGACAACGTTCCCACACCCAACCTAATTACTTCCCTACTATAAAAACATATCCCATCTGCACTTATTCTAATACTTCCAAGTCCAAAACCAATACACAATAAAGTCAGTTAAATAAATGAAAGATTGAAACCCATATAAAAGTCCTCAGTGATTCTGCAAGGCAAAGCATCTTCAACATCCATTTTATGCTGACATTTCACTTTATGTATAATATTTTCTTAAGCCCTGTTTATGAAAGAATTATCATGCTCCAGGCATATATTTTCTACCATAGCACGTTCCTAGTGCCACGCTAGTTTAAGGTTTATTATTGACTTTATATAATACTTTTCTCCACTATACAACAATTTTTCATTTGAAATATATGCAGCAGCAATCCCCGAAGTTTCTGGCACCAGGTGTCAGTTTTGTGGAAGACAATTTTTCCATGAAAAAGGGAGGGAATGTTTTGTGCTCAATCTATATCCTGCACATGTGCAGATGACATTTTGCTTACTCGCCCACTGCTTACACAATTCAGTTTCTAACAGGCAGGTAATAGTCTTATTGTATTGCAAAAATAGAGGCAAATACAACAAACACTGAAGTGTATTATATGTAATATTTTATTGATATCTGTTACCTTTTTATTCCATGTAAAACACAGAAACAGATGTTATAAATCATAATCCAATTTTTGCCCTAGTTTTAATCTTGGCACATACAGCATATGTACGTATAGTTCAAATCGTGGACTAAATGTGTAGCATTATTAATTTATGATAGTAATCTACCCTCTTATTTTCATTAACTTTTGGCTTTAATTACTACTTTTATAAATAATTTGATAGCTGATTATCACTCAAATGTGTCACATACCTGGAATTCTGAGATTCTGAAACATCTGAATCTGGGCACGTTTTTTTCACCTGCAAAAAAAGAAATAGAAAAAAAAATCATGCTTACAAATGCATAACCACAAAGATTTCCTCATCTGAAGTTCATGCACTTACTTCATAAGAAATGAATATTTATTACTCAACACAATCTCTGTAAAATGCTTCTCATATTCTACTATATAGACATACGATGTACAGTGTGTTTAATTATTATATCAACTGATTCCAATTTAATAGCAGTTTGAAGTACAGAAATCAAACATCTAAGTTTGTCCGCATAGAAATCAGAAAGGGAGGCTGTTTTCAATTCTATAGAATTGTTTTCTGATTCTGAACTGATATCCACCTCAAGCTTTCATTAGTAAGAAATATCTATTGATGATGTTCAAAATACAAGTGAAAATCATTGTTGTATTTTATTTAAGAGCAATAAATAGCAAGCCTTAGCTTCCCCTTTTCTCTTTTTTTGCACCTGTTATCAAAAACTCAAAAGGTATTCATTACCAGTGTTTAATGCACCAAAGTACATGATTTACAAATATAGTGAATTGTTTAATATTTAGAGATGGGGTGTGAAGGTTCAGCAGTTAAAGACACTGAACCTCTACAGCTGGAAAGGTGACAGCCTGGGTTCAAGACCTGAGTGGCACAAAATGAAGTGAGCTCCCATTACTTGCCACAGCTCCTGCCTGCAGTTTGAAGGCATGCAAATACAAGTAGATAAATAGGTACCAATTTGGTGGGGAGATAACACTGTTCTGTGTGGCTTTGGAATATAGTAATGCTGGCCACACATGATCATGGAAAACATATATGAACACTTCCTAGAGTTGGTTACAGCTAGACAGGAGAAACCTTTACCTAGGTAGGGAGAGAGAGAGAGTAGGTAGATAGAGGGGAGAGATAGAGAAATATGGTAGGTAGGTAGGTAGGTAGGTAGGTAGGTAGGTAGAGAGAGTAGATAGGTAGGTAGGTAGGTAGGTAGATGTTTCCAGGTGTATTTACCCATGTGCTGGAGAAGGAAATCACTGACCACCATTGGAACAAATCTTTGTTTCTGCAGGCACAATACTTGACCAACGTAATTCTCATCAATCACTCTAACTAAACAGCTTTCCAAAAAGGGAAAAAAAACCCTTTTTGCACTTTGCAAACCTCTCCCAAACGGCCCATTCTTTTGCGAAAATGTGCCCATTTTTTTCAAATAAAAGGCATGAATAGCCTTGGGGGGGGGCTTGCAGAATGCTCCGGGGGGGGGGGAGAGGAAAAAGTGGCATGTTTTTTCATGAAAAGGGGAAATTTTGGGTCAAAAAAATGACATGCATAGCCTTATGGAGGCTTATAGAGTGTTGCTGGGGGCTGGGGGGGGAAATGCCCTGATTTTTGCTCAGTTCTGCCCTCCCCATCCCCCAGGAGCTCTCTGGAAGCCTCTATAAGGGTATGCGTACGGCCATTTTGGTGAAAAAGTGACTAAATATTATTTCTTGCATCTTGCTTTATTATATTTACCCAAAAGGAAGATTACCCCAAAGTTAATATATTCTTTGCAAAACCATTACGGGACAGGAGGGAGAGAGGGAGAGAAAGAAGGAGAGAGGAAGGGAGAGGGAGAGGAAGAAGGAGAGAGGGAGGGAGAGGGAGGCAAGCACAGGCAAAATCTGGAGTCCCTTCGGGGAGATGGGAGCGGGGTATAAATTTAATAAATTTGAAATTTAAATTTGGAGAAAAGCTCAACTTTCCTATCAGAGTGAACCAAGTTAGATACAATCCTGGAGATTCTGTTTGTATACAGTAGAACAGCATTCTCTGTCATTCTGAATTCTGTAGTCCTAACAGATCTTGGTGGTTGAATCCCTGGAAAAGGATGAATCAGGGACAGCAATGGAACATGGATAATGTACTAGATTTGCCTTGTCCTTCTAATTACAAAATGGCAACCATCCCCACATTTTGAGAATCTCCAAGGTGAAGACCTTTGGCTCTTGAATAAACAAGCAAGTTGTGTCTGTTTTCTTTTCTGCTAAGTTCCCATGTGTTCCTGTTGGTGACTCTCTGGCATTACTCTTCTTAACTATACACTGTTGCTGTAGCTGTCCCTATAGCATTCATTCCTGAATGATATCTGCAGGTAGTCAACAGACTCTAAAAAGGCAGTCTCTATAAACGGTAGGAAATATTATCGTTCTTCATACTGCTTTCATTCTCCGATCCCAAGATAGACCATTATGAAATCGCAAGCCTGTGGAATAGGACATAGTTCTCATAATTCTCACATTTCATTTTCTTGCATAACGGCCCATTATAACTATTTTTTGCACCTTGCCATGCAGTATCTGTTTACTGCCATAGACAAGATACCTGAGTCAAATAAGTCAGTGGTTAGTCATTCATACAAAAATTCCTATGGTCATGTTTTCCGCAGCTCTTTCCAGAGCGGTTGCATCAAGCAATTGATAACTAAATGAAGCTAGATATTTTTTTAAAAAAAAAAAATTCTTAAGCAAATAGCAGATTGAAATTAATGTTTAACTTTTGCCCATTTCAACTCTGATAGCTTTGGCATTGGTGTTGCTCATTTAATGCATGTGCCTTTATGTCACCATGGCAATCGGGACCCTGAAAGACCTTGACGTTGAATCAGAGAAAAATAATAAAGTTAATTTGTTTAGGCCTCTGTCGATAAGTGTCTGTGCTGAGTCAATTGTTCAGGCAAACAAGTGTCGGTGTGATCAGAAATGTTCTGCATGCTTTAAAGCAAGTGTTGCACAACCTCACCCCCGAAGTTCTTTGGGGCACAGACTGCAGAGAGCATGCAAACAAATAATGCATATGCTAAGGTTCATGTTTGATATAAAGGAAGGAATATTAAGTAAATGATTTAGCATTTCTGTCATCATAAGATAACTAAGTGCCTTGGTCTGTCACTGAGTCTTTAAAGATAATTTACATCGGATCTTCAGGACCTAGTGAAGTGTATCCTAATATTATATTGGCTTCTTTATTATACTAAAAGGAGGTGAGAAAGCCTCAAATGATCAAAGCCATGATAAGCAATAGATGTCAATATTTAGACGCTCATCTGGTGATGATCACAGCATATAGAATATAGAGATGGACAGATGGAGGGAGGGAGGGAGGGAGGGAGGGCAGGCAGGCAGGCAGGCAGGCAGGCAGGAAGCTGGGAAATTAAGGCAGGAGGGCAAGAAGTCTGTCTGCTTGTGAAATAGAAAGGAGGACATCCTGATCTTAAGGTGCAGTTAGTTATTAATTCAGGGAACTAGAGGTGTGAGTTTAACTATGAATGAAAATGCTAAAATGTAGGCTAGAAAGGATGAATTAATGGCCCTTAGATTGTCGTGGCTATTCATAGGTTGTTGATGACTGCATGTTTTCACTCCAGTGAATGGTGATAATGGAAGCATCAACAGAAATGACAATCTTTATTCCAACTCTATTTGGATGGGGAAAGGCGTTTCCTCTAAATGCATTTGTACCTAAACTGGGTAGTTACCCTTTTAGATAACAAAGGTTTCAGAAGGTTGCACATAATTCTGTGACACTGAAACTTGTAATAAAATTACAAGGCTACCTACTGCTGTGGCCTAGAGGTGGAGCTCTCGCCTCCCAATCAGAAGGTTGTGAGTTCAATCCTAGGTAGAGGCAGATGTAGAGTCTCCTGCTTGGGCAGGGGGCTGGGCTAGATGACCTGCAAGGTCCCTTCCCACTCTGTTAATCTGAAATTGTTTCCTTTAATCAGGTGATGTGACTTTCACCAGCATATGGGATCAACTAGAAACAAACAATTAAAAAAGCAATCTGAGTCTCATATTAGAGCTGAACTTTAAAAATTCAATAGTCAAGATTCTTGATTTGGATCCATTTGGGTTCATTTTCACACAATTTCATAAAAATGAAGATGGACAGCAATTGTGGGAATGTATTGCTGGCCATTCTATCCATCTAGAATTTGCATTCCAGTCTGATAATAGTAGTAATCAAATAAAAATAAACTTGTATATGCTGTCTGACTCCCAATGACTTTGGACAGTTCACAATAACCAAACAAACAAAACATTCCAACAAAACTGACAAATGGAAAGAACAATAGACCAGAAGATGGAAAGAAGCAAGAGGTCTCAATCTACCTCACCAAAGGCCTGGATGAAGAAGCAGTTCTTCAAGGCCCTTCTAAAGAACAGCAAGGTGGGAGCCATACAGATCAAAGGGGTAACGTGATTCAGAGGGCAACCATTGCTACAGAGAAAGTATACTTCCAAGGTCTTCACTGATGACATTGTTTAATCAAATTTTGCCAATTCTGCAAAATTGAATCAGCCAGGCAGATACTATGAGAGACAGATGTCCTTCAAGGAATCAGGTCCTATGCAAGACCTTGTCCTTTAGGCTGTTATAGTGATATAGGATCTTCTCTGATCATGATTCGGAAGTACAGAGAAAGAAAAAGAGGAATGGCAGATGGACCCATCTTTTGTGATTGAGCTGGCATGGGCAGGAACCTCCAGGCTGATCCTACTTGTTACAGCATCTATCTTCTTCCCCACCTTCTCAATAGCTGAAATGGCACAAGACAAGGACATAAGAGGCAGTCCTTAGTAGGCCGGGTTGAACATCACTTTGTGTAAATGAAGAGGCTTCTTTCTTTATACTGTACATGCCAATTTTATTCATAAATACATTCATTAATTAATAGTCTGTACAAACCTGAGATTCTTGGCTGTGTAATAAGCAGCGACTGCGCTCAGAAGGCTGGAAGGAATGCAGCAATAAGTTACAAAGCTGCTACCAAGAATAAAAATAGACAAGGGCTGTAAAAATAAAGTGAAATAAATGTTAAAGAACAAACTAAACTAGCTCTCTTATGCGATCTGTCCTCTTACCATTTAGCGACATTTGTCTAGGCAGTTACTCAATGTTTCAAGTGACCCAGTTCTTTTGGGAAGAAGGAAAGGCTTGACTGCCAAGTTCCTGAATCAAGCACAACAATGATCTCTAGCTCAACAACAAACTTTCTGGTGGTGAATTATATAGCTGGTGATACAGAACAAGGGCCACCGTACAATTCTTCTTGTGTTTTTAGAGTTCGTGGCCTAAAAGCTAATTATGAAGTTGTAGAAAGGCATTGGACACAATGCTCTATTTGATGCAGCAGAGTGACTCTACTCACCCCTTTTGTTTTCCTCATTGTAGGATTTGGATTGTTTAGAAGAAGCTCCTGCAACTTTGGCTCCTTGGCAATCAAGCATCCTAACCCTACAATCTTGGCTCTAGGATTAGAACAGAAATATCTATGCTGTTTCCTTCTAAAAATATTTTTGATATATATTGTTGTCCTAGGGCAGGGCTGTCAAACTCCTGGCCCATGGGCTGGATGCGTCACCCACTAGCCATGCCCATGCCCAGTTTAATGAAGGGAAAAGATGTCCTGACACTGCCATGATGACATGAATTTGACGCCTTTGTCCTAGGCGGTTTGCTCGTAGTGCTGGTTTTAGTCCGGAGGGCCTCCGTGTCTGTGTCTGGTGGGGAAGGCTGTTTTTGCCTTCCCCAGGCTCCTATAAAGCCTCTGGAGCCTGGGGAGGGCAAAAAAGCATGCCAGAAATGAGGGGAGCGTTGGTCTTGCATGCATGCACACTGTGGTCATACACAAAGCATTATGGGTGTGACACACTCACGCACAACCCCCCTGTGTTCCCCCCCGCTTTTGGCACACGAGCCACAAAAGGTTCTCCATCATTGTCCTATGGTCTTTCAGACTCTTTTTATGGCATCTTATTTATTTATTTTTATCTGTTATAATCAGCTATATTATAATATAATATTATAATATATTATATAGCATTTTAACATCTGTTCTACTCGCGGCCATAAACAGACCTGATGCTGCGGTATTCGAGGCTCGACCTCATTCAGTTGCGAGAGGTTGTGCTCTCGCAGGTTTGGCCCCCCGATCTAACACGGGCCCACCTCGAGGACGGACTGATAGCTCCTGAGAGGTGGGCGAAGCGCAAACTGGGGGGGGGGGTTAAAGAAATTTTTAGATAAGGTCTTAAGGGGTTCCAGGGTGAGGGGAGGGGCGGGGCAGTCATTGATAGGTCAGGACTTATGGCCTGTGGGCGGTTTTAGGCGTTTGGAGGAGAAGAAGGGGGAGGGTCCATCAGAGGGTGTGGTTATTCCAACTGTTCTGGGAGTTGGCAGGGTCGGTGGGGGGCAGCGTTACTCTCAGGGGCTGGGGACTCGGGGCCGTTGGTTACGGACGGTTCCTTGCCCTGGCCCCCTGCCCCCTCTTCAGGGGCTAGGTGGTTGTGGTTCGCCGTGCCGGGGTCCTGGGCTGATGTTTTGTAACGCCAGGTCCGTGGTTAACAAGGCCCC
>JAPKID020005109.1:0-11303 GCA_026931265.2 Tropidonophis doriae | reverse complement strand
AATGGTATAGGGTTTCCTGCCTAGGCAGGGAGTTGGACTAGATGACCTCCAAGGTCCCTTCCAACTCTGCTATTGTACTGTATTGTATAAAGAATTGTCCAACAAGCCTACTCCCTCTGCCTACTCCCTTATAAAGCCTGACAGTATTTCCAAGTCCTCTCTCTTCTAACAAAGAGAGTTAAGTTTGAAGGTGGAATCTGCCTAGCGCCTTTTTTCCTTGGGTTTAAATCACATTTTGCTGGAACCACATTTCTGTGGTTCTCTATAAATGTTGTGTAGCTCTGACACTGCAGATTATGCCTGAGAAATATGAATGGACTGGTTGTCTACAGATGCCTCTCATTCCTTTCATATCCTCTCCAGAAGCTCTCACACTTGCTACTGAATTATTTTAAAGAATTGGTGTATTATTTTAATATGGGACACTGTAAGTACCTCCAAGCATCATCATATTAGGTCACATTTTCAATTATCATTTTTTGCCTAATTGTTCAGCTATAACTGCTTCATGAAGTAATTTACTTGTAAATAATTACAATAGTACATCCTGCTTACTCCATTAAAAAAAGGTTTTGAAGTAATGTGATATGTTTCCAATATTTGAAACTGAGGATCTGTTGTGTCAAGGTTTTATTTCTTCAGTCATTTATTTGCTTGCTATTTCTTTCCTCAGGTCTGTCTTGAATTCTAGAATTGTATTGTAAAACTGCTCAGATTGTTGATGCTTGTAGTCATACAAGCTTTTATTACATTGCATCTCTGTTTTGATACATGAACCATTTCCATAGTTAATGTATCTGCTTCCAGTGCCCTGTGGAGGTATTTTAACTAAACGTAAAGGAACCGTTTTGTCTCCGGGATACCCTGAGCCATATGACAACAATCTGAATTGTGTGTGGAAGATCACAGTGCCAGAGGGAGCTGGAATTCAGGTAAAAATACAGACACTTTTAATCTGCACAAATGTTAACAGCATTTGCCATTAAGGGATTTAAAAATTAAGCAGGTCTATTTTTGTTTGACTCATAAACAAAGATACTATTTTGTGTCCTTTTTTCCTCTTGTGAATATTTTGGCAGTTCCTTCCAATTTTTGAATCCTGCTTTTGTGCTTTTGTGTGTGAATTATTTTGAAGATGGTTTTTTCATTGTCTGGAAAATGAAAGATATTTAATTCCTTTTGATAGAATATCTCTATCTATTTCCCTCTTCTATTATGAGTAATAGGTATGCTTAATGGATAAAAAAAGTGATTTGTAGAGAGCTTACAGAAAATATGGCATGCCAAAGTTCTCCATTTGTGATATAGGCACAAAATTTAACTTTTATTTGTACAGCTATTATGGTAAGGATGGGACAATGATGTCAAGTTTATAATCTTTATAATCTTTATGCCCCAGAGACATTTGCAATGCCTGTTCTGACCCAGCCTTAGCAGAAGCAAGAAACAGATCCCTTGTCATGAAAAACCTCTCTTTATTTACCTCTTGTGAATTAATTTCATTCACCCATCGAAAAGTCCAGGCAATAGTCCTTCAAGGAGTTAACTGCAGTACAGACCTTATCGGTTCCTTGCAATAATTGCAAGGCTGTGAGCTCCCAGATGAAAGGCTGCAAATTAAGTTCTGGCAAGCAGTCATTGTGGCACAAAACACAATGAGCAAAATCTTCAGATATACGAACTGTTCCCCCTTTCCTTCTATTTATTCCTTAGCCAGCCTGGGTGGGTTCCTGCCAGTTCTAACCTCTTCTATAGAAGAGGTTCCACAAATCTACAGTGTCGTTTAGTTCCAGCTCCCTCCCCCCAACCATCTGCACATCATCAAGATGAAGAGTGAGAGGAGGAATTCTGGCAGTTGAAATCCACAAGTCTTAAAGCTGTCAAGTTTAAACACCTCTGAGGGTTTTTTCCCCTAAAGGGTTAAGGGTGCAAGGGTCTTGTAACTTGACAGCTTTAAGACTTGCTTGCTTCAATGCCAGTGTTCCTGAGCCAACATGACTGGAGGAGGAATTCTGGGAGTTGAAGTCCACAAGTCTTAAAGCTGTCAAGTCTGAACACCCCTGGAGTTTTTTTCCTAAAGGGTTAGGGGTGCACTTGACAGCTTTAAGACTTGTGTGCTGCAAATTCCAGAGTTTCTGAGCCAACATTTTGGTTGCTGAGCAAGAGCGTCCCCAAGGGGAGAGGGTGCGGTTTTACAAATCCAATAAATGAATGAATGAATGAGCGTTGTTAAGGGAGTTTCACCACATTTTACAAGTTGGCCACTCCCACCTAGTCACATGATTGCCAAGCCATTCCCACCCAGTCACATGACTGCCAAGCTACTCCCACTTGGTCACATAGCCAGCAAGCCACTCCCACAAAGCAGGCCGCACCTACAGAAGAGGTTCTTAAAAAATGTGAAACCCACCATTGCTAGCCAGGGAGAAGCCATTCAGCGTCCACATGTGTTTTACTTCCCGAGTTGACTACTTGTACTCCGTTGTTCACCTCTCCTAACTGCTCTGCACATACGTGTATCTGGCATAGGCCCCAACTGTTCTTCCTCCTCACTCATATGAGCCTCCAAAGGCAACTGGCTCTCCAGTGGCTGGGAAATGTCAGATAATCTGACACAGAGCATCTATCAGAGCTTTCCCCAGACTCCAGAACTGGCCCAAGTTCCTCCCCAACCTCCTTATCGTCTGAGTCTGCTGCCAGCTCCACTGGAAGCTGGCAAGCTACAACGCTGCCTATGAGATAGACATACATGCATATTTGTGTATGTATCTGTGTGTTTGTGTGTCAGCTGCAGAGGGAAAATGTGATTACATAGAAAGAAACCTAGATGATTTAGGTGCTACATACACATCAACACATGTTCCTAACTCAGAGTTTGCCCATCAAATCAAAATCTCTGCACATCTTCAAGACCTACCTACATAAATACAAGCTATATAATACAGCCTTGGAATATGGTTATGAGAAAGCATATGAAATGTGTTAACACTGAATAAATAGAGAGGATAAATAATGATCTTAATTTATAGCAATTAATGAAGATGGGCAGCTCTTTAATGAGTGACATGAATCACTCATTAAATCACTTTGTTGGGAAAGTCATTGTTGCAGAATTACTTGTAGTTAAAGCATATGGTACTGTGTCACATGGACTTTTTGTATATATTGCTTTAAGGCAGCTGGTTACTTTTACAAATTTGATTATATAATGGATTTTGTAAGAAACTATATTATCTGAGGCATTAGCAGACCCACATGTGTTCAGAATACTTTTATAGTGAGAATTAGCTGGTTCGCTATAATTTTGTTTTCATCCAAGAGTTCAAAAAGCGGTAGAGATTTGTAACCTTATCTTAACTGCACTTACGATAGCAACTAAAACAGGGATGAAGGGAGTCATGCAAAGATCTTTGAACTATATTTAATTTTGGTTCTGAGAAGTTAATTAATTGACCATGTGTAAACAATGTGGTGCCTGTAATATTTTAAGCCATTTGTCTAATTATCAATTAATTCTATTAAAATTCAAATTATAGCAGGCATCCTTAGTTTAATAGCATTGGTATGTGAATACAGTATTGGCCACAATGAATTTCCATATGTGCCAAGCACTGGGGAAATCAGGAGATTCAGGCAGTTCAAATAAGTATTAACATTTATTTCAAGCTTATGCCTTCTACAAAATGATGTATTTTACTCCTCCCTTGGTTCAGCCTAGTCATCTCCTACTCTATGTGTCTTATTATTGATGATGGAAGTGAAGGAAATATGCAGTAACAATGATGTGAAACATTCTCCTCTATAACTGTATTTAGTACTTTGATTGATCATTGGTTTATAGTATATTTAATTTTTCAACATTTCCAAAGATATGAATCATAAAATTATAAACCCAAGAGGGAATATTAAGCACTCCATATGAAGAAATACAAATGGAAGTAACTTTGCCTTCTGAGTTTTCAGACTTGTACTGGAATCCATCTTCAGAAATGTAGAGAAGGGAAGTACTCTCTATCAAAATGAAGAAAATTTGATAGGTGATGAATCTCTAGATTCTCTGTGATTCCTATTGAATGGGAATCCATAATTATCTTCATAATTCTTCTGAAGTTAGGAAGATTTTTCTAAAATTTACTCAGAATCTGACTGTCTGTAACTTAAGCCCATTATTCCTGAAATAATAAAAAGCAAGTCTTGACTTTCTTCTGTGAGTTCACTTTACAGATATTTGAAGAACATTGCCATATTCCATCTTAATCTTAGCTTCTCATGGCTAAGCATGCCCAATTCCTCCTTCTCAGATGATTTCATTTGTAACTCTGATCTTCCTGTCTTTAAAGAACTTGTTCCCACTTCTCTGAAGCCTTCTAAAAGTGTGATATCCAGAACTGGAGGCCATATTTGAAATAGACTTTAATTGGTTTACATGCAATAAGGTTAAAATGACAACACAAAACTTTGAAACATTAAATAGTAACATTAAAATCAACAATGATATCTAAGGAAGAAATCAATATAGAACAGGGTAGAGATGGAATCTTTTTTTTACATCCACTAACCACCTCCAGTTTTGAATACTCCCAATGAGACCCCAGAACAATCAACACACCCAGTTTTTAGACCCCTGTAGAAAGCCAAGGAGGTCATTGTGAATCTCAATTCAAGGAGCATGATGTTCTGAAGTGTGGAAGTCATGACTTATAGGCTCTTCTCTTGGATACTGCCAGACAGAATTCCATGACCAATGGGGTACAGAGCATACCCAATCTGTCTGTATGATTGGAGTGGATCAGAAGTGGTATTCAACCAGTTCTTCCCAGTTCGGGCAAACTGGTAGTAGCAACTGCAGGAGGCTTCACCAATGCGTGAACACTGCACATGCACAGACATGACGTGTGCAAGTGAAGCTACCATCCATGCACTTTTGCGAATCAATAGGGAAGGTAAGTGAATCCCACTGCTGGGGTGGACCAATCCCTACCTAAACCTGACATATGATCACATGACTGTGGGAAGTGGTAATGCTATACAGGCCATAAAGTACTCATTCTGTATTCATTGTAACTTCAAATAGTTGTAACACAACCAGTCATTAAGCAAAGACCACCTATATCATGGAATCTAACTTGCAACAAAACAAGCTATTACTCAAATCCCGCTAACGAGAAGTAAATACTGACTGTCTGTAAGTTAAGCCCATTACTCCTGAAATAATAAAAAGTACCATTACATACACTATCTATAGCATCTCTGTTTTCAGCCATTTAGTAGTGGGGGGGGGGGAGAGGGGAAATTAGAGAGACAGGTTTCAGTGATTGCAATCATTATTGTGAATAAGGTCATATTTACAAATACATTTGGCTGAAATCCAATATTTAGTCGAAATACATAAGCCTGAACCAACCTTCCTCTACTGAATCATTTCTGGCAGTATAATATGAAGTACAGCAATTCCATATTGCCTTGTAATTTTGCCCTATGTCTCTGTCCTTAATAGGTACAAGTGATAAGTTTTGCAACAGAGCATAACTGGGACTCTTTAGATTTTTATGATGGTGCTGATAACAACGCTCCGAGACTTGGAAGCTACTCAGGTGAATGTAAATAATAACTTCTTGTCTGATATTTTATTTTGTGGCAAAACATCAGCTTGGAATGAATGCCAAGTATAAAATATCTTATACTGTATCACATTCATGTAATATATGAAGATGTCAAAATGTATCATTTTACAGAACAAGTTAGACCACTGATTCATGGTAGCTTCATTATCAAGTACTACCATAAATTTTTGACAGTACTGAAACTGATTTTATTACTATCTGCCACAACAGAATCTTTATATTACAGGAAATGAACACAACACTGACTGACATTCATGTAATATATTTTGAATGCAAGGAAGTTTGAATTATATTAGTAATGAACTTTTTTTAAAAAAAAGTGGGTCTTAAGGATGTTGTGATACATAAACTGAGTGGAAGTTGAATGTTATAATAAAAAGCCAAGGTTGGGTAAATAGTGCCAAACCACTTTCTTAACACAAAGCTTTTATGTAACTTTGAGTCATTTAATCATCCCACTGTTCTTTTATTTTCTCTTCAAATTAAGCCGTGACCTTGCAGTTCCTCCGCTTTTGATTCTTCCAATTTTTCTCCTAAACATCATTTACTCTGTATGTAGGTGGAAGAAGAAAAGGAAAGGAAAAATAGAATAGTAGTAATTTGCATGCTAGATCGGCCATGACTTTTCTGTAGATCTTATGAATAGCTGAAGCTAGAAACTTCTTCAGCTACTTTAAACACCTGTGTTCCATGCCAATAATAATAATGATGATGATGATGATGATGATGATGATGATGATAATAATTACTATCTATTTTTTCCAAAAGTTTTAATGTGCTTATCAATTGAACAATTTTGCTAATCCAAGGCCATTTTACCTTAAGGAAAATATATTGTTTTGTTCAGCTTTCAACCCTCATTGCAAAAATGTTTGTCATCAAATATTTTGTTTGAAGTGGTGTAGAATTTCCTACCTAACCAGGAGGACTAGAAGACCTCCAAGGTCCCTTCCAACTTAGTTATTCTATTCTATTCTATTCTATTCTATTCTATTCTATTCTATTCTATTCCATTCCATTCCATTCCATTCCATTCCATTCCATTCCATTCAATTCCATTCCATTCCATTCCATTCCATTCTATCACATCACTTCTTTCTGAATTCTGTTAGGGAATGCTCGTGCCAGAAGTTTCAGTATTGAAACAAAGTATTTCACTTTTCTTTCTCTCATGTTACTACTTCATTCACTACTTCAAACTCACTTTCTAAACCTTGCTTAACTTGAAAAGAAATGAAATCTTTCCAATCTCAGTCATTAAGAACCAAGGTGTTTGACTGGCTCCTATGGTTACTTTATAGCCAAGCAAAAACTGTCCATTAAAAGCACTCTTTTGAAATGGATATAAATGGTAAAGTGAGACATTGCTTATATTTATACATAGATAAAACTGTGAAATGTGGAAAGAAATAACAGCATTAATTGCAGATTAATAACCTGGAAACTTCTTTTTTCCTCCCCAGGAACCACAATACCTCCGCTTCTTAATAGTACATCCAACAATTTGTACTTAAATTTTCAGTCAGATATTAGTGTATCGGCTGCCGGCTTTCATTTAGAGTACACAGGTAATGTAATTGCAATATATATTGCCATTAGATAGACCTGAATGATTTTGAAAATATAGACATTTACACTTTGAAATTAAATGTTGGTTCTATTGAAAGACTGGGAATGATAATTTCATAAGGTAGTGAATTTTGATACAATTCTTCTGGATTTAATTATATATATAATTGTTATATATAAACCATTACATTCATGAAAGAAAGAGTGTAACAGAAGATAAATATTTCACCACAACGATTCTATTCCCTACAAAGAATCCCAGAGTTTGTATTCATTAGGATTGAGAATTAGCTGATGATGTATTCAAAAATCAAATGGGGAGGAAAGGGAAACCAAACAAGTAAGTATTAAAAATATATGTGGAATATCAAGCACTTTGAGAGACCGACACAAAAAAACGAATCATTCTGGGATAAAAAGTGGAATTCGGCTTAAATTGTCTCTATTGATCATTTGAAGTAGGAGGGAAAAGGCTGCCAATTTGGAAAGACCAAGGTGACATATTTTTAGGCAAATTGTCCCAGATCTTACGCAAGGCTTAAATTACATCTGGGGCCATGAATCAACTTGTTATCCATGGGGTTAGTCAAATTTGTCTATCTCATGGTTTCTATTTTGCACTATTGAATCTTGTTGAGTAGAGGACAATGACTAAGACAACAAGCGGGGGAGGGGGGGTTGAATTCAGGACAGCAATAAATCACCAAAGTTTTATTTTTCATATCGCAGATCTTTATGAGTTGCTTACTTATCATTAAACATTTATTTGTCAAAAGATAACTTTGTTACAGAATCCGTTCCTAGCATTCAATTGTAACATTAAGTATAAGCTTAATCAATTCTTGCTTTGTTCCTATAGTGTCACTTACATATGTGAAACCAAGTCTGAGTGCCTCCTTTCTATAATAAAAACAATCATCATTTATCTGAAGAAGCCTGAATAAATGCAAAAGGCTTTTTCTCCAGAATGTATGTTATTTTCTCTTTGTTCCATATACATGGAAAAGCCTGAGTATCTAATAGCTATAAACAAAATCAGACACATAATCTTGCATTTTGCGGCCATTTTGTCAGAGTTCGTTGCAGCAATAACATCCAGAAAACCCACACAGGTAACTGATTCAGCAGGATTCATTAATCTCTCTTTATATATAATATAACACATGAAGTAAATATACAGTACCAAAAGCAGGTTTTCCAATGTGGTAGCAAATACAAGCAAACACAGGCAGAGGAGAAAATAGTTTCAGTTCAGAGCAACAGACTAGCTTAGAGCTCAGCACAGACTCAGAGCTACAGAGCTAAGCCATGCCCAGGCCCCTTGCTGTGTCCTTGTTGCTCACACAGCAAATTCTGTTTCAGTTTCCAAACAGCCCTCATTGGCTTCCCCAGTTGCCATGTCTCTTCATTGGCTGACCTTGTTATCATGTCTCTGCCAAGTCATGAACTCTCATACACACTGACACATTTGTCTGATCTGTAAAAATCCTGAAACTCTTCAATCACAGTTCCATTTTGTAATATAACTAGATATTCTTAATTGTTAGATAGGGATTCTGAAAAAAAAGTGCATTATCAAATCATCTTCCTGCATTGACATGCAATCCTATCCTTTTATTTTACATTTTACTGCTTTCCTGGCTTTATTTTTTAAATGTTTAAATTGGTTGTTTGAAAGCTGGAATGGTACTTTGAAATATCAGGAAGTTGTCACAATTATACATAGATCTCAATATTTAATTCAATCATTTCATATGGAATATATCTTGCAGTTGTCTAGCTCTGTTAACTACTCACTTACTCAACAATGATTTAAGTGACATGGAATAACTGGCAATATTAAGAAGTAGATGAGCCACAATTCATAATTTCTGCACACTTCATCTCTTTGTCAAAACTGCACACAGTTGATGAAAGTGAATTGAAAAGAAGAGGATATAGATAATGTAATTTCTAGTGTGAAGTGAAAGGATGGGATAGCATATTGTTCAAAACTCTTATCTCAGTCTTCAAAAAGTCACACTAGATAAAGTTTGCTCTGTATGTAAGGCAGGAGACAGGATAGTTTGTATATGTTTGGGGATTATTCAACTCTATATAAGACATGATACAGAATATCTCTATATTTTTTGTGACCCCTTCTATTTTGCCTTCTATTCTTAGTTCTTTTGTTCATGTCTCCCCTTCTTATTTCCATTTTTTTGGGGGGAGGGGTAAAGATAGCTTTACCATTATTTGTGATGGTGTCCTGTATTTCATCTGACAAACATTTTCAGCAGTTTCTTTGTCTTCAGACGCTATTTAAATTCCCAGGCAAAAGACCTCAATAGAACAAGAGAATTTTCAGTAGCAGAACTATTAGAACCAAGAAATAGGTGTTGGGCTTGCTTTTTTTTTTTTTTTTTTTGAAAAGTTAAATAAGGAATGGATGTCTTTCCTGATAAAATTTAGTAAAATTATCTTTTTCTTCTTGTGCCATATCCGCCATTGGACATTGGTGATCATGTTGGCGATCCTATTTTTTTCAACACACGCACAAAAAGTGCTGCTGAGTTTTGTCCAAACCAGTCCCTAAGATTTAGAAGCCATGATCATCTTCTTCTGCCTGCACCTCATTTGCCTTCAATCTTTCCCTGGAGGATTAAATGAAGCATGGCATATTTTTCTGGGTGTCACATCACAGGTCCAAAATATTCTAACTTTCTCTTTTTAATGGTTTTGATAATTTCCCTTTGCTTTCCCAGGTAGCTTATGTAGGTCTCCTGCTTGAGCGGGGTGGGTTGGACTAGATGACCTATAAGGTCCCTTCCAACTCTGTTAATCTGTTACCTCCTCATTTCTGATTTTTTCAACTGCTCAATTTATGTGCTCCCAGATTTGATGAAGCATTACAATAGCGGTTAGACTACTTATCTTTTATTTTCTTTATCTTTCATTTTCCTATCCTCCATTGCAGATAAATGGTAATTGCAGGTAGTCCTCAACTTAGACCACAATGTGGATGCTCCAATGGTCATAAGTATAAAAACAGTCATGTCACTTTGTTAGTGCCATTGTAATGTCAAATGGTCACTAAATGAATGCTTGTAAATTGACGGCTACTTGCATTATGGTAATGGAGGAAAATTTTATAAAATTATCAATTCATTTCATAGTCTAAAATTTACCTCAGGGGCATCAAACTGGATTTATTTGAAGGCTGGATCAGCATTGTAGTTATCCTCAGGCTGGCTGGGGGAGGGAGGAAAGCTGGGATGGATGCCTCCTGTAGCACCTTGTTGGCCAAAATGGTGTGTGTGCCCTATGCTCTGTTTTCAGCATGGAAACAGAGCATAGTGCTCCTGCAGCACTGTGCCAGCCAAGACAGGGTGCAGCTCCCCTGTGCCCCATTTTGGCTGCCAGAGGCACCAATGGCCAGTCCTTTTCTATTTCCAGGCCAGCCCTGTGGGCCAGATTTAAATAGCCACAGGCCACATCCAGCCCACGGGCCTTGGGTTTGACACCCCTGATCTACCTGAACCTTTAGACAAGCGAACAGGAAGTTAAATGATAATGGGATACATTATCTAGGATATCAGTTGAACATCTCAGAGACTGCTACAAAGAAGAAGGAGCCAAGCTATTCTCCAAAGCACCTGAGGGCAGGACAAGAAGCAATGGGTGGAAACTAATCAAGGAGAGAAGGAGCTAAGGAGGAATTAGAGCTAAGAGCTAACTTAGAGCTAAGGAGAAATTTCCTGACAGTTAGAACAATTAATCAGTGGAACAACTTGCCTCTAGAATTTGTGAATGCTCCAACACTGGAAGTTTTTAAAAGTTGTTGGATAACCATTTGTCTGAAATAGTATAGGGTTTCCTACCTAACCAGGGGGTTGGACTATAAGACCTCCAAGGTCCCTTACAACTCTGTTGTTCTATTCACATATAATGATGATAACCATTGCTTCATTCCATATATCATAGTTTGTGAGTGTTTTGTGGGGTCAATTAATTTTATTTTACGTTATTTAATGGCTCATTAATTACATTAATTTATACTCAATCGAATGATCCTTTTTTTTCAGAATTCATTCTAATAATCCATTATCTTGCTTTATAGGTTTGAGAGAA
>JAPKID020005108.1:0-11305 GCA_026931265.2 Tropidonophis doriae | reverse complement strand
ACAATTCCAAATGTACACTATAGTCCCTAAACCCCTTTACAGCATTGGGGGTTGAATAATTTTGACCACAACTGTATGTTATGGGGATGTCAGCATTTTACATTGTTTATAGAAAGATGGAAGCAATTGGCAGCATGTACCTTTAAATTGTGGTTTATCAAAATTGTGCAATAGCACTAGGCTGCTTATACTCCTACGTGTTTTAATTCTATTGCCCTTTCACGAGATAAAATAGCATAATAATAGGGCATTCCCACCCCAAATGCCTCCTAATCAGAGCAAGGAGCTTTTGGGAAGTAAGTATTTTGTAATTAAATAATGGATGAAAAGGAAGGGGAGAGAAATCCTAAATAACAGTGGCTAGGCTTCCTTCATGATTCATGTCATTTTTCTAATCTTTGTTCAGCTAGAATTATAGCAGAATAGGATGGACAAAGAAGAGGAGCCAGAAAGATGCCTAGTGAAGGTGTACAATCATACAGTTAGATTTGCCTAATTCCCACTGGATTATGGACTATGAAAGGCGGATGTGTTTTCCACTTGATAGTGATGTGATCAATGGTAGAATCAACCAATCACTTTGCCTAACATATATTGCATCTTTAGAATTAGATGCAGGATAGGAATTGACAATGGGGGCAGCAAATCAAAGATAGGTTGATGGCATTTTAACTTAGCTGGGGAGAAAGGCACCAAATGACGCTGTTGTTAACATTGACAAAGAACTTTTGCCAAATAAATTATTGAAATGATCTTGACTGCTGTAAAAAGAGACTTCTCTTAACAAGTGCTGACTTTACTATTATATTTTAAATTTTGATTTATAAGGTTCTCTGGGCACAAGAGGATTCTACCATCAGGAGGATAATCCAAGCTTCTCGTTGGCTATTTGATTGCCTGCTGATGCTGGACTCTGCTAAAGATGTATCAGCGGTGCTAAGTGCTTCTCGCCCCTTTTCAGAGGCTCTTCTGTTACTCACCAATCTGATGGAAAAACTCCTTTGGGATCTTAAAGAATCTTTGCAGAGGAAACATTTAGCTCAAACCCTGCAGACCCTTAAAAACAGCATCCCTATGTTATTCACAGCAAAAGTCAGCCACCTTCAGTATCCCCAGGAGCAGCACATGAACCTCTCAAAAAATTATATTTTTGACTTAGCAAAAAATAGTGTAAAAAAATTGATATCCCTGTTGAAGAGCAGCATAGGAAGAACAAAAAAATTGCATGAAAGGTATGGCCTTTTCCCCCAGCATTTGCATAAATTTCTAGGCCTTGTGTCTAGTTCACAGCCAATTCATTTATGTGAAGATAAATTAAACTTAACTGTAGAAGTTCTAATTTTCTATTGCTTGCTGTTTGCTGATTCTTCAAGAGCAATTCTAAAGCAAGAGCTAATTCAACTTTGCCGTCATTTATTGAAATTCAAAAAAATGATTGTCGTGGATAAAAGCACATTTAATGGCTTTCCAAAAGAAAATATAAAAGAGGAATGTTTTGCCATGAAAACCGAACTGGAACATCTTAATCAAGTAATAGGTTCTGCCGTTATTTATCAGATTTTGGATAGTTTGGTTGATATTAAAGGCCCCATGAGGAGACTGATAGAAGCTGCTGTGGAGCCATGTTCTCACATTGGAAAGGAAGGCCGCCTAAGAAAATTGAAACCTTTAATTACCACATTCTTCAACCATTCCACGCAGATGCTTAGAGCAGCCAATTTGATTCTTGTTACATGCACTGAAAGGGAAACTGTTGAAGATATTGAACAGTGTATAGACCAATTTAATAGACTTCTTGCCACAGTGCCTGGTCTCCTGAGTGAACTGAACCTTTTTCCAGGAAATGGTGATCTGTCTAAAAAATTAAACTTCTTGTCTCAAATATGGTCAAGCACAACAGAAAGTTTGATGATGTGTTTGGACAAAATACTTGATTTGCATGAATTCCTTGATGCATCTGTTCAGGAGATGGTGAGACACAAAGAGGCAAGTGAAAAAGCTTTAGATATGTGGCACTTTGAACATTTTTTTTGGCACACGTCTAGATTGTGCAGACAAGCAACACAGATAGTTGAGTTTACTAGTAGATTTGTGGCCCAAGCAAGAGATCCCATTTTCCGGAATGGGCTCTTGGTTTTAATTAAACAACTGAAAAATGCCATAGCTCAGGTAGAAGTTAGCATAAATTGGTGTGTGGCAAGAATGACCAGTCTGCAAGCTAAAGAAGAATATTCAAAGAGAACAAAGGAATTGATAGAGTTTGCTTGTAATGTCCAAAAGGGGCTAGATGAAAGTAATCAGCCAGATATTCTTAGTCCACTTCGGGATGGTGTCCATGATTTCAATATTTCCATAGATTTTCCAAAGGCCCTTGCTTCACAGGATCCTATGGAATTTAGTACACAAAGTTTCATAAAACAAAATAGCTCAAATAATGCAGAATTGCTGGTTGGGTCTTTGGACAAATTTAAACCACCCTATTGTCCTTCTCCGAAATTTCCCAGAAGAAATGTTATATACCTGAAAGATGAAGTCAGAAGAGTTGATTTGCACCCACTGATTAGAGAATTGACAACAGCAACAAGTTTACATGATGCCATACACCTGAATGGTATTTGTGCTGATTTGCTGGAGTTGGCTAACTGTTATATTGATGCAGCCAAAGAAGCCTTATGGATTGTTGAACCACCTATGTCTGAAAAACTATTGCATTATAAAGAAATAGTGGGGTTAATCCCTCATTTTATTGGATTAGCTAGAGAAGTAGAGGCAAACCCTGTTCTCAATTCAGAGCAACTGCTGCAAACAGCTATTTTGCTTTCTGAGAAGATTGACGAGACAAAGCACAGTTTGACTTTTGTTGTAAGTTCTTGGTACAGGCTGGCAAGGCAGTTAATTGGCTTTCTGCCTGCATGTAGTTCTCATGACGAAATCCAAAGTTTCGATGAGATCATGGAGATTTTAGAGATGCTGGTTCAGTTAATTAGCAAAGTGGTCCATTCAGATGACAGAAAATTGTTCCGTGAGTGCTCCAGCCTTCGGGAAATTTTTCTGCGAGTTCAAACTAAGTTAACTTGTGTACAAACTAGAACAAAATACCTGCTAGAAAAAGCACAAGATATTAGTAAATCTCATCCTGACTTCCCTAAACAGGACAAATTGGATGCAAGTTGCATTCTGTGGTCTGTTACCATCCAAGCATTGTTAAATATTGTAGATCAGTTTATAGGAAGAGATGTGTTGGCCTTAAAAGAGTTACAAACTAAAATGAAGTACCGGTTTTGCTTGCAGAGCACGCTGACAACAATATCCGAAAATTCTGTTAGAATACAGGAAGCTGCTAAGTTGTCAATTCTATTATGTGCTAGACAAGGAATTGAGAATGAGATCCCATCTCAAACAGAACAGATCAAAATATTGACAGAATCTCTGCTTCAAGTTGCAAATGCTTTGGCCGTCTCTCCAATAGCTGCTCCCAGTTTATTGGTTCAATTTGAGGTTCTCCAAAGAAAACTTGCCCTAACAGCCAAAGCTGTCTTGCTTCAACTGAATGGACTCAATGGAGAATACTTGAGCAGCATCCAAAGTGTTATCAGATTAAGCCAATTTATATCACATAGCACTGGAAGTAACAGTGACCTCATTCAAATGGACACCTTTGGAAGAAAGGCAGCCTTCCTCAAAGCAAATATCCAAATGGTGGACAAAGCCATCCGGGATGCACTGGAGGAACCATCCAAATTTCTAGAGCTAAAAGAGAATTTACTCGCCACTACAGGGAATCTTCTCCTCCTTACTGATGAAATTATAGGACTAGTTGGACAATTCCCCAACCAACTAGACCAGCATCTGGATAGTCTTCTGTATGAATGGTCTGCCAAAGCTGGGTACCTTGTGAGGCAGCTTCAGTCCACAAAGGGCATCAATGAAAGAATTCTGCAAGTCGTTAAAAGGTGCTTACAAAATGATGAGGAACATATTTATTCCATCCAGCTTTCTTCGTTGAAGAATGAAGATTGCACGCAGCATCAGAACACCCCAGCCCCAGGACACAAAGCCATTGTGGCCGGAGAAGGGTTTTTTTCTGCCAGTGACAAAATTACCATGGTAATATTGACCTCCCCCTAAAGCGCAAAAGACTTACATATGTTTTAAATTATAGCCCTAGAGAAAATGTGACCTTGTGTCTAGTGTGAGGACATAGTTATAGGACAGCAGGCTTTACATGGTCCGATCACAATGCGCTTTTCACTATTTTGAAGCATTACGTTTAATAGTAGGTACTGATGTATTTAATAATACTTGTGGAATATTGAGAGACACGGGCATAGCAATGACATTGATATCGTTAGAGCGGGCTGGAGCAGAATTTTCAGCCCCTTTAAAATAATGTTCACCACTTTAGCTCACCAGTCCCTTGGGGCTCTCCAGCTTGCTGACACAACCAAGTCTTGAGGGATCTTCAGAAACTCAGAAAAGATAAGACCAAGCTTTCTTCAGAGGAAGAAGGTTCCACAGTGCAGGTGTCACTACAGAGAAGGCCAGTCACTCTGATCTAGGGAGCTACATTTTAGCTCCCTAGATGACAAAACCCATAAGATGTCCTCTTTGCTGGATTTGGTGGAACAGGCAGATTAAGTTGGAGAGAGATAGTCTCTCAAACCCATGTCATGAAGGGCTTTAAGGGTCAACATCAGCACATTAAAGGGCTTGGAAACGAATTGGCAACCAGTGCAACTCACAAAGCCAGAGGTGTAATGTGTGTTCTGCAAGAAATACATTACTCTTCACACTGCTGCATTTTGCAGAAGCTAAAGTTTCCTGATACTTTTCAAAGGCAGTCCCAAGTAGAACTCATTGAGATACTCCAAGCAGCAGGTAACCAGGGCAAGACTATGAGTAGTGCTCTTTGATCTAGCATCAAGTGCAGCTGACACACAATATGAAGTTGTGCAAAGACTTCCCTTCTATGACTACCACCTGCTAATTGAGCAGGAGTCTCCAGATGGTGCACAGGGTCTATTTGATGCAGTGCAACTCCAACCAGTACCAAAGATGTATAGTCCTAAATCCAGAGGGTCTCAAAAACTAAAGCTACCCTTGCCAGGGTTCAGTTGAAACATGTTGTTCCCCATCCAGGGCCTCATAGTCTCCAGATGCTGGGATAAGAGGTCCACCGCATCGCTTAATTTGCCTGGGGACGAGATGTGTAAGTGGGTATCATCAGCATAAGGATAATGCCTCAGCTCATGGCAACATATGATTTCACCCAATGGTTTCCTTTAGATGTTAAATAGAAGAGGTAAGAGTTTGATCCCTGCAGCATCCCACATAGCTTCATCCGGGGTAGAATCGCTCTTCCCCCAATTGCCACTGACTGGGATTGACTCTGGAGAAATAGACAACCCGACACCAATCCTCTGAATTGATCCAGAAGGGTACCAGGGTTTATAATATTGAAAGCTACTGACAGGTCAAAGAAGGCAAGGATGGCCATACAGCCACTATCATGGCGATGCCAGAGATCATCCCAAAGTGCTATCAATGCCCTTTCTGTTCCATATCCAGGTCTGGATTCTGACTGAGAAGGATCCTGATAATCATCCAAGGTCCTCAAAACAGTTGCACAGCCACCATTGCACTTATTTTGCTGGAGTTCAGCAATGAAACTAGGGAGGAGAAGCATTGAGTGGACACATTATGTCTTTGGGTCTTTCCATGGGATCTCACAATTCTGATGACATTAGTGGTTATCAGGCAGCATGGCCAATTGGCAGACTTGCCACTATAATTTCTGGAGGTTGGTTGTGGTGGTAGGTTACATCATAGCATAAACCTTTTTGTAAGAATATGAACATCCTGGAGCTTGAGAGATAATAAATTGTTTTGTTATCTCTACAGTATTGGGAAGATCTTCCAAATGATTTACAGCCTAGTCATTCTGAATGCAGTTTGAGATCCAGTCCAACTTCCTCACTGGGAGACCAGGAGAAGCATGGTTGTCCTTTTTCACAAATAATCGAGGAAATGAGAATTCAAGTGTCATACATGGCCCAGTTTCTAAAAAGGAAAGGGCCAATCATGGTATTTCCTCTTCAACAGTTTTGCATGAAAGAGAATGTGTTGGGGATAATGATTTTATTGTTGTTTCAAAACATTTAAAAAAAAAATTCTGCTAGAGTAGCTCCTCTTGTAAACTGAACATTCCTTGTTCATATATAAATGGAGATCAGCAGGGAATTCCAAAGCAGGAGGCTAAAGCAGAAATTAAAACAAAATATTTCTGGAAAAAAGCCATGGCAAACCACCTCCAAATTACTGTATTACAAAAACAGCATGGATGTGTCCATGTAATCAGTGGGAGTCAAGCTGAACCTGAAGGTGTTTTTACTTTTATGTAAATGAAGCAAAATGTCTGGGAGAGAATAAATGCTAGCCTGCTGGAACACTGAACTCTAAAGACATAAGATTGAAGCATTGGATTATGGGTAGACTTTCAGATCTGTGTCTCCTCTTAGCCTCGGAACCTATTGGATGGCTCTGACTCTAGGTTAAACTTTTTATTTCTTTTTTCAAAAGATGTGTTAAAAACTTCATTTTCTCTTCTTCCTGTTTTTCTGTTCAAATAAGGTACTCTCTCTAATGCCAGATTGTGTTCAGTATTTACTTACAGTTCATTAATTTATTGTGGGCTGTTTCTTTCCCATGATCACTAAATATGATATACCAGCACCATCCTGTGGTCTGCCAAAAGCATTGTGTGTATTGCTTTTCCATCTGAGCTTTATTTATCCCAGGGTTTCTTACATTTTGGGATTTCTGAGCTCCTTCCCACTTTTAAATATTACGAAGAATCCCAAAAGAGTGTTTGTTTGTATGGATTATATTTTTTGATATTTACTATATTAAAATTAGAATGGATGCATTTGTAGAAAACCTACTTATTGAATCATGTGAACATGATTCAATATTAAACTCATATTTGTATTAAACTCATTAGATATTGATATAAATAACATATTTTCATGAAAAAGCATATATTTTTAATAAATAAAGCTCATAATGACTCATATTTTTATTTCTAGTTTATTTTGAAAATATTTTAAATATTTGTAAATATCTTCACAATCTGGCAAATAATTTTGATTTTGTGGACCTCTGAGATATTCTAAAAAACACTGTGGATCACTATAAGATACACTGATCTAGCCTGTAGCTGTAATTATTTTTAATTAGTTAGGGTTTATCATTTATCTTGAATTTGATTGACTTATTTTCCAGTTGGTGGGGGAGAGGTGCAACTACTAGTCATGTTGCTTCAGCTTTATGCTCATCATGTTTTCTGTCAATCTCAAGCTTCAGTTCTACCTTGTAATTCTGTTTTTCAAACTTCATAGTGAAACACTGAGCCTGAATAGGAACTCGATAATTCCATTGTTTCTATTTTTTCTGTTAACATTTTGATGTTTTCATTAAGTAATTGACAAACTAAGACTTTTATTTTGAATATATCTGAAGAAACCTTTTCTTATTAGCATTCTGATATTGCCTTTACAATGGCAGGCCACTCATTTCTCATTAACTGAGTTGGAAGGAACCTTGGAGGTCATCCAGTCCAACCCCCTGCCCAAGCAGGAGACCCTACATTTGCCTCTACCTAGGATTGAACTCACAACCTCCTGCTTGTGGGGCAAGAGCTCCACCTCTAGGCCACAGCATAAGATGCACTCATTTGCCTATTATCTTACTTTTTTTTGTATAGCATACATATGCTCCCTTTTCCTATTTTCCCCACAAGACCCCTATAGAGTGGACTTTTCAGGCTGTGTCTGTGTAGTAGCTATGTGATTTCTTCTGTTGCCTTTCATATCAAGAGCAGTTCAACCTGTCCTTGTCAGTCTCCTATCTTTCTAGATGCAGGAAGTTACTGTTTTTTTTAAATGTCAGAGAAATGCAATTATCTTGGCCACGTGATCAGAGAGGAGTATATCAGCTGCATAAACTAGCTTCAGGCCATAGATCTGAGTTCTTCAGATGAAGAATAGAAATGTATTAATGGAGAGTTAGATAATATTCATTCACTCCTGTTTTTTTATAACTGCTTTTTGTTTAGACGAAAGAGAAAGTCATTGCCACTGCTATTCAAGTCATTGCTGGAGGGGAAGCACTGGTGAAATTTGCTGTCAGAATTACAAAGGATTGCTTAGATGAAAGATGTGCAGCTGAACTGCTGTATGCCTTGGAGAAAACAAAAACAATTAACTATCAGCTTAGCATCATCACCCGGTAACTAGATTGTTGAAATAATTTTTCTTTGCAATATGAAACAAATTATATCCATATTTTTTTCTTCTAGTGCCACGGGTACTGTCCTTTCCATAGTATGACATAATTCAAAATGATCTTCAGCAGCTCAGAGAAGCATAGGCTAATATGTCCTTCAGGGAGAGGGGGCGGTTTATAGATTTAATTTATTATTATTATTATTATTATTGTTGTTGTTGGTGGTGGTGGTGGTGGAGAATGTGAGATGTAATCCAAGAATGTGCAGAGAGAAGTGGTAGTGGAGACCTGTGCCACCAATCTCTATTTTTTAAAATTTGTGTCAATGAATTACATAAGTGCTGATCTTTTTAAAGGTAGCTGGAAAACATCTTTGAATTACTTTGGATCCAGACTGTTAGTTGTACTTAATTTTCACTGAACTTAAAGTAATTCAAGTGAAATATCTGATTTGTCTCATTAATTTACAGATAGTTCTCAACTTACAACCATTTGTTCAGGGACCACATGAATTTAGTGGTGCTAAATGAAGGGACTTACGGTCCCTGAAAGTACAGCCATTGCAGCCACCCAGCAATTGTAATCAAAATTCAGGTGCTTAGCAGCTTTCTCACACAACTGCAGGGACATTTCAACTCCTCCTCACCTGCCTGTCTGCCCCATCTATGCCCTTTTGGCCCTGTTTACTTAGCAGACCCTGCATCTCTAGCTAATCTTCACAGTCTTCTTGCTCTGCTGCTGACCAAGCATGCCTAGTCTGGCCCTTTGTGAGGTACATATTTGCTAGCCCAGCGATCAGCAACCTGTGGCTCTGGAGCCGCATGTGGCTCTTTCATCCCTCTGCCATGGCTCCCTGTCCGCTGGGTCAGCTCCACAATTGATAGGACTTTCAGTTAGGACAGGTAGAGGAAAAAGGGGTGCTGTGCTAGGAGGAGACTCTATGGTGGGGGAACCGGACTTCCAGTCGGCTCCAGAATTGAACAGGGGGCTTCCGGGTTAGGACCTTTGTGACTGTATTTAAGGTTGCCAACCCCTGTGCTAGCCACATGAGGCTTTTCTCCCTACATTGTAGACAGCAGTTTCCTCATGAGGTGTGGCAGAAGTTCAGCTGGAGTGATAGTGCAGGGCAGCGAAGGTAGCTGAGCTGAAGTGGCTGAAGTTTTGTTCTGAGTTGCTGGGCTGCAGCTTTGCGCTGTGCTGCTGGGGCTTCTTGAGAAGGTTGCACTTCTGGTCTGTGACATTTTGCTACTGAGCTGCAGTTTCACATTGTTATGTTGTAGCTTCCTAGAGTGATTGGTACTTCATGCTGCACTCCAGCTCAGGAGCTTCTTGAAGCCTTTGAACTGCAGTGCACTAAGAAGCCCCAGTTGTTGGTTCTGGAGCTACTTGCCACACCACAAGGCAAGATGCAAGATGACCAAAAGGGCAGATCTGGGTGGGGGAGAGAGATAAAGAAGAGTTGAATGAGACATGGTCCTGGGACCCAGACTTCCCCAAGGCTTGGTGAAGGCAAGGCAAGGAGAAACCAAGCTTGAAATAGCTTGGCATGGGTAGGTCCTTGGCTAATGACTGGTGGAATTTGGTTAACAATGGGGCATGTTGGAATTGTGATTGCTAAGTGATGCAGACATGTAATGTGTGTTTTACGGTCACATTGATTATTGACAGAAATTTCAGTCCCAACTGTGGTTGTAAGTCAAAGGACTGCCTGTATGTAGCCTTTTAGTTCAACTAAATTTGGCTTCGGATTAATATCATAATTATATTTATAAATGACTTAGAATAGCTAAACAAATGAATGAGACTTAGACATAATTTAACATAGATCCCATTGATTTCAGTTTCCAATTCATGATCAAATTTAAAGTCATCGCATAAAAAGTGAACAAAATAATCCATTGTGAAACCTGCAGAAAAAGTTTCTAACCAGTCAGCCTATTTACTAGCAAATTCCATTTTCTTTATTCTGTGCCCCAACCCCAATCAGATGAGCATAGCTGAGCATGCTCAATCCTCATTAGAATGTTTTAATTGTTGCTTAGTGTTGAATAACTACTGATGTTGTGATCTTCTGAGTACTTGAGAAAAGGAGGTTTGGAAAACATGAGAACTTCAGAAAATCTGTACAGTTTTCTATTATTTGGAAGCAGTTAGCTGGTTCTTCTGTTCAACAAAGGTTTATTACTAAAAGAATAAAGAAAGTTTGCCCTAACAAACTCAAAATATATGTCTAGAAGTGAAAGTATTAACTGAATCCATTTTCCTTGTTACACCTTTTTGTCCTTTAGGTGTTACATAATGTTTTCTCTCATTACTTCCAAGGGTAATTGCATCAACAGGTAGCAGTAGGTCATCTGTGGAACACCTTGTAAGCAATGCTCAAAATCTCTTCCAGGGAGTTCTTCAGATGCTTATGGCAGCAGAAGCAGCTTGTGTCAAAGTGAGTAAAATGCGGTATTCTTCAGAACATATTTGGTAGCAAGTCTTAATGTGAACTTGAAAGTCCAAATAAATCTTCCATATTTGGCAGCACCCTCTCATTCTGATAATTGCAATTACCAGAATTTCTCAGCTAATGAGAAATACATCTGGAAAGTGCCAGATTGGATAAAGCTAATATAAATATTTAACCTCCAACCTGACAGGCTTTTATCTTATGTCTGCTCAATTTCTATTCAGAGTTAGGATTAGCACAATATACCAATAGTGCTATAAATGTTCCATTGTATGTTTGTGCTCCATTTTTAATATAAATCACATTACATATATTTCCTATAACTGTGGATCCATTGCACTGTAAATAATACACTCCAGTAGATGGTTTGTGCTAAATTAGAACTACCTGTATTAGCAATAGCAATAGCACTTTAGACTTACATACTACTTCACCGTGCTTTACAGTCCTCTCTAAGAGGTTTAGAGAGTCAGCATATTGCCCCCCGACAATCTGGGTCCTCATTTTACCCACCTTGGAAGGATGGAAGGCTGAGTCAACCTTGAGCCAGTGAGATTTGAACTGCCG
>JAPKID020005107.1:0-11307 GCA_026931265.2 Tropidonophis doriae | reverse complement strand
ATATCGATCCTCATTTCACCCACCTTGGAAGGATGGAAGGCTGAGTCAACCTTAAGCCTGGTGAGATTTGAACTGCTGAACTATAGCCAGCAGTCAGAAGTAGCCGCAGTACTGCACTCTAACAACTGCACCACTGCGACTCATAATTTAGATCACAATAATTAAAATAAACACCATTACACATCAGTGAATTTAAAAGAATGTTCCTGAAATGCAGCAAATATAAGAGAAATATAAAATTGTATCATGCAAATGAGAACTCAACATATTTTGCTTCTTGCTTTTGAGGAGGTGAACTCATTCGCTTTTTACTTAAAACAGTTTATTTGGTAATCAAATGGATCAGAAGTGCAGGATATCGTTTGTTCTATTATTATTATTTTCCATACAAAGTGAAAGTTTGGAAGAATAATGTAATGGGATCAGTGGTGAGTTCTGGATCCCGTTCCAACCGTACTGGAGCGTTGTGTAGGTGCTGTATGCACCATACACATGCGTGGAAGCGTGGAAGCCTTAAAAAACTGGTAAGGAGCTCGGGCGAGCAGGTGGGCCCTCTGGAGCACTGTATCGGAACAGAATCCAATACTCTGGGCAGGCTCCAGTACGCCTGTACTGGGCGTACCGCTTGCAACTCACTACTGAATTGGATCCATCCAAGCATTAGTTGCTCCTTGGAGCTCCTTTAAAATAATTCATCAGGAATTATTGTGGATCCAGAATTGATTCCAAAAATTTGCATTCATGCCACTTAGCAGTAACATAAGGCCTCTGTTGTGGGAAAAGGAGACAAGATGGTTGACCACAACCATGGGCCTAAGACTGCCATCTTAACCTTGCTGATGCATCTGAATACTACAAAACCAACAATGTTTGTTGGGCTTCTTGTATAGAAGCAAGCATATTTATCTATCCGCGAGCAATTGTATAGTTATTTTGTTCAGAAAGCTTGGTTTGCAAGCAGTAGCTTTAGATTTTAGTTATGTATATATCAGGTATAGTTTGTCAGATTCCTAATTTGACTTGATTCAGGCTGCTTTTTCAGAAACGCTTTTCTAAAAATAAGATGACTGCAAGATTGCGCAAATAATTTCCCACCATTTTATTTGTAAAGGAAGTAGTAGGCCTAGTTTAGCATGTGAATAAATCATAGCTCCTGGCTTTTACATTTGGCTGACATTCAGAAACTCTCTGGGTTGCTTATCATGCATGGTGCCAGTGCCAAAATTTTTAAACAGTTATCGTGCACATTTTCCCCTCCTTTCTTAGCCAACTACAGACAACGTAGCCTGTGCTCTGTTTAAACTTAGCTGCATCATATCCAATGTGCTCAGATTCCACAAGATCCCGTCACATTTATAATGTCACTCCATCCAATAAATCTTTGGGTCTTTTAAAAGCAATTCCTATAAACTAGCTTTTGGGAAAGAGGCCCTAGAATATGATCTGTCTTATCTAACCCAGAATAGAAGCACTCACTCTTTAAAAATAGGCAGGGCCCCTAGCAACATGCTTTAGTCAGTTATATTGGGGTTAATTTTTCAAGTCTTGCATCTAAAATATTTAGATTTTATTTTGTTGGTGGCTTATTTTTAGCTATATTTGCCTCAGGTGTTCAACAGCATATACCCGTGATGGTGAACTTATGGTGAATCTATGGCACATGAAGCCCACTCTGACAGCATGCTCAGCTCCACCGTGCATGTGTATCTGCCTCCCACCGGCCAGCTGATTTTGGGGTCTCTGCCATGCATGCGGGAGACACATATGGACATGCAGGGGCTGCATGCACAAGGGGTTGCATAGGCATGTATGGGGGAGCATGAGGGGGTGCGGTGTGCCCTCCTCATGGCCCATTTTTGGTCCCAGGAGGCTTCAGGGAGGCTAAGCCCAAAATGGGGCATGGGGGGCGCGTGCATGCGCAGGTGGTGTGCAGAATTTTGTTGTGTGTGCATGCACTGGGGTGCGGGGCATATTGCATGGGCACGCACTTGCGCAGTAACACACACACACACACACCACGCACACATGATTTCGGCACACGAGGACAAAAAGATTAGCCATCACAAGCATATATCTTTGTTGATCATATAGATGTTTGTGAACTGCCAATTAGAAAGTTAATCACTTCTGTAAATTAATGTATGGATATGGTTTAGTGTGTACTGTAAAAAACCCCTATGAAACATGTGTCGATCATTCTTGTAATTGTGTATTTGTGTACAGATTACAGGAGGAAATCTAAAAAAATGCAGGTTCCAAATTTTTAGGGATTATTTCTCTCTCCAAATTTTCTTTTCAAATTTACATCCTGAAAATGTACCAGTATATTTTAATTGTGGCATTCTCTTTAAAGTTCCTATTCTATATTATACAATGAAAAGTTTGATCTATGGACCTTACTAGAGCCTTGCTGCTTGTCTTCTGTGTGCAAATCTTATGGAATTGAAGCCAGTTTAATACTTTGAAACTGTACAGTTTAAAGCTTAGACCTTTTGGTAGAGTTCAGTCCTTTTTTTTTTTTTTTTGCAGTTTTCAATTTAAAAAATGCAAGAATAAATGAACACAACTGAGCAGCTTGCTATAAGAATCACTCTTATCTAAATGAAAACTCCAAAAGTTGAAATTTTTAGTGTTACATTGGAACATGTTTTCTGCCACAGACTGGGACTGAATTATGGACATCAGTAATAAAAACTGATATCTACGTTTTTCTTGTTCATAGGAATGGGTGAGCAAATCAGTTTCCAATTGGGGGGGCAGGTCAGGTCAATGTTTTGTTGCTATAAGAACTTCTGAAGAGGCCTTAACAGTATCTGCCTATCTTTTCCGTTTTCAAAGGGACATTTCTTGCCTTGAGTGCAGGAAAAAGAAAAGGGGCGGGAAATCATTGGGGAACAGAGGCCTGTAGTACTTGCAATACACTGGTTCTGTTTACAGGAATTTGAGGATTGTATAAACTGAACTTTAAACATGAAAACAATGACAATATTTCATTATCCATATGCAGGAAAATTTAGTGACAACTGAAATTAGATGCCATAGGCCAGCCTGTTATTTATATGCTGCAGTTATGAGAAGTTTACCTGCCAATGAGCAATTTTGCCAAGGGCAATATTAAATAAGGCTCATTTCAGTTGGAAAGAGTTCAAGTGGTGTGAAAGACAGTTAGGTTTAGTGGTTAAAGCAACAGGCTAAAAAGCAGGAGACATGAGTTCTAGTTCCGCTTTAGCCATGAACTCCAGATGGCTGATTTCGGGCCAGCCACTCTCTCTCAGCCCAATTCACCTCACACGGTTGTTGTTATGAGGGGGAAAAGGAAGAAGGTGACTTGGGCATGTTCGCTGCCTTGAGATATTTGTAAGAATAATGTGGGATAAAAATAAATAAAAATGAAAAAGGCAATGAAACGATGTTAGACCAAGCCTGCATTTTTTTTTCTGCAGCTAAATACTAACAGCAACATCAATCATACTTTATGGGTTCCAGGTGCTGTTCAAATCGTACGCTAATTACAAAAGCATAGTATTCAGTACAGGTTTAGTACAGGTTTAAGTACCCAACTACTGTGCATAGGCACACACGAAAGAAAGCTATGAAGCATCAATAGCAATCCAAATAATAGATTTAATTTGCACAATTTGTTTTTAAAAAATCTGAAATTGTTTGATACACTTCTTTTAGAAGCTTCTTTCTCTATATTCAGGGAGGTATCAAACTCAATTTCATTGAGGGCCACATCAGGGCTTATGGGGGGGGGAGGAGGTTGGCCTGGGTATGCCCAATTGGGTGGGCGTGGCAAACTTGACATCGCTCCCCAAACTGCTGGCATGTTTCCTCTTTGTATTGGGTGGATCGGGCCGAAGCCATGATGGCCTGATCTTTCTTCATATTGGGTAGACTGGGGCAAAGCTACAATGGCCCGATCTTTCCTCTTCGCACTGTGTAGACCAGGATGGCCCTGCAGGCTGGAACCGACTACACCCGGCCTTGAGTTTGACACCCCTGCTCTAATCTTATTGCAATTATTTTGACTTCCCTCAAGCCCAAGTGCTCCCTTGGGCTGTATGCTCAAATCATCAGATGGTTTTCAATAAAACATGTTGATAGAAAATGTACTGATAGATCCTGAATGTTCAGAAAGCAAATGTCTTAAGTGTATAGGAGAAAGGAAAACCGACTTCGAATTTTTTAATGCGAAGAGGAATTCAGTAGAGCAATCGATTGTGCAAAATAGTCGTCTACCCAAGGATTTTATTTTGACAGAAAACACATTAAATTAAGTCTTGAATATATGTTCTAAAAGCTGAGATTGGGATGCATAAAATCCTTTTCCAATTGTTCAAATCAGAAAAAGGATAAGACTAGGATATTATTTCTGGCTTAAACCGCTGTTCAACAAGGCTTTTCATTTAGGGAATGATTATATTTGAGGCACTACTTTTTGGATCTTTTTGTTTCTACAATGCATTGCAAAATACGACATTTCAAAAAAGAACATCAAGGATACAGGAGTATTAAGATTGTGCAGAAAATGACAATATTTCCACATGTATTTATTGAGAAATACTAAAGATATACACATTTTGTACAAGCTTTCAATATTAATTTACAATTTCTTAAATAATATTATCCCTAGACAAAATCATGATTTACATTACACAGGTCCTTGGCTTTAAAAGTTCCATAAGGCTGCTATTGCTGGGCATTCAAATGCAATATTGGCTCATGTCAGTTATGCTTCACGCTAAAGTACTAAACATTGCACTGATTCAAGCATTTAAACGTGGCTCCAACCCTTCTCCCTGCAATCCAAAATGAACATCACATCTAAAATCTAAATGGACACAGCCCCATATTTTTCAACATACAAAAAGATTTAGATTGGGTTCTGTTGCACAACCTATTTGAAGAGCAAATTTACTTTGAATTGCAACTTTTTAAATTTGTGTTTGGTTTATAATATTTGAGTTGGTCCTAATTAAGATGTTATCCTATTAGAGAATTTGCCAACATATTTTACTTATTTAAATCTGCTCCAATTGCTACTGTTATGTGGGAAGTATGACTAAAAAACCCTCCAACTATTAAAATTGATCTGTACAGGGACAAAAAAAATTTCTCCACGCAATTGGAGGAAGACAATGGAAAGCCATGGATCGGTCTGTCACAGCAAAGTTGGTGCACTAATGGGACAAAGGACGACATATTAAGTTCTAAAGGAAGAGACTGTCTACATACTTTATTTTTTCATTTCACTAAAATAGTTTATTGATTTGAACCCTCTATCCATTATTACTTTGTACTTGTCTTAAACTAAATTGTGCTGCTCCTCTATCTCAAGCCCTATATTTAAAGTGCTTCATATTTAAGTGCTGTTTCTGTTCAAATTGGTACAGCAATTGCAAAACATAATCTTCAGAATATATTGTTTTAAATGCACAACTATTTAACAAACGTTGGGTATATGTGCATATGCACACAGGTAGATGTAAGAGAAAAAGCTATAAAAATACCAATGGCAGTCCAATTTTTTTATATATATAAATCTAGAATAACAAGTAATATCTTACTTGTAATTGTTTTGACCTTTCTCAAATGCCAAAATCAGGTCAATTTAATTCACCTCAAATTTTAATTCAGCAGAAATGTCCTGTTTTTCTCCATTATCAATTTTAAAGGAATCACTTAAAAGGTCAGTATTTGACACAGCTTATTTCTGCATCTAAAAGTTTGGCAATTCCGATCCTTGTTATTATGCATGGTATTTCATGGGTTTTTAAAAAAAAAGACATTAATGGATTCAATAATAATGGAGCAATATTTAGCAAACTCAAATGTAAAGCAAAATAAACAAAGGTGATTGTGTCAATTGAAAACATTGCAATATCTCAACTCTACATCATTGCCAAATAAACTTGTACTGTATAATAGTGTCATTCTGTCATTTTGATAAAACAACTTCCATTTATATTTTTATAGAATATCTTGATACTATTTATAAGAAGTTTAATTACATTAAAATACACATTGTTCAATGATTCATAGGTATTTTTTTAATTATAATCCAAGACCTGGGATAAGAGTTTATGAATTTTCACCTTAAGTAACTAAAATATGTGACAAGTATAAAATTGGTTGGATGGCTTGCAGACTTTATGAATATTTTATGGACATTTTTAACTTATTTATTTCTAATTTATTTTCGGTCATCCAAAGATGACCGAAAACATTTCTATATTGACAAGTTGATACAACAGTTTTCAGTGGGCCTTTGGGCAAATAAAACAAGTTTAAAATAACAAATCTGAAAAAATAAAATATTTGCTGTATTAAAAATAATCACAAGTGAAATCGTGAGAAACACCATCTATAAGCTCTTTTAAACGAGAATGAATTTTATTAATGCAGAGGATAGCACAGGAAAAAAATTAACTTCAATTGATAATAGGTTTTTATTCATATTGTAGACCAATTCATATCTGAACACTATTATTTTGTGCATTCCCAAGATATAAAGATTAAGTATCTTAGTTTTAGTACTCATCAAACGATTTTACCTCTTTTTTTTGAACATTTCATTCCCGAGTGCAGTTTGTATTCTGTAAGGCAAAAGTGGCACCTGCATTTTTCCATTATTAAATCTCTGAATTTTGCAAGGATTTTCACTCAGCCAATAATAATGATACAGGTAGACATAGCTTACCAGCTCATTGCAGTGACTGCTCAACATGACAGCTTCAGAAAAGAGATTTATGACTTGTTCTTCATTTTTGCGGCTGTTGCAGCATTCCCGCCGTTACTAGAGTGCAATTTGGGCACTTGGCAACAGGTGTACATTTGCAACGGTCACGTGATCACTATTTGTGGCTTTCACAGCTGGCTTTTAAGAAATCATTGGGGAAGCTGGCTGATAGCTGAAAGTCGCAGTCGTCACACGTAATGGTTGTGGGGACTTGCTTAATGACTGCAGTTCATTTGTTAAGTTGGGGGCAATCGCCTGATGTTTCACTCTACAACCAAGCTGCTTAGTCAGAGCTGCCACCAGCCCTAGTTGTGATTGGTAAATAAGGACTACCTGTATACTGTAGAAAGCCACTGTCCCATCACACAAATGGTTATAGAAAAATGTGGTAACAATGGGCCAATTCTCAGTTTTGTCTTCCTTCATTTTCTCATCTATACTCAAGGTGTTTCAGATTTTTTAAACTCTTGCAGTCGTGTTTTTTTAGTTTGATTTGCTATCACAGCTCATTAATTGGGAGTGTCAACTGGTAACTGCCCTTCAGCCAAGTGTGCAAAGCATAACTGCAACAGCCATTAATTACATCAAGAGGCTGCTACCCTGTTCTTAAATACTATCCAGGCTCATTCTTTTCCTCCCTTCCCATAAGGCTTACCAACAAATTATACATCACTAGAAAAATCACAGAATCATTGAATTGAAATAAACAACTTGTGGCAATTAGACAGGAGAGAATCTGGCCCTAAAAAGGTATACAAGGCAATTAAGAGGAAAATATCACAAAATGGACTTTTAAAAATAAAAGCAGTACAGGTAGTCCTCAACTTATGACTACACGAGCTTACAATTTCTGTTGCTGAGAGATTTGTTAAGTGAGTATTGCCACATTTTATGACCTTTCTTGCCACAGTTAAGTGAATCACTACAGTTAAGGTAGTAATATGGTCATTAAGTGAATCTGGCTTCCTCACTGACACAGAAGGTTGCAAAAGGGGCAACTGACCCTGGGATACTGCAACTGTCTAAATACGAGTCATTTGTCAAGCATCTGAATTTTGATCATGTGATCATGGGGATGCTGCAATAGTCATTAAGTGTGAAAAACAATCATAAGTCACTTTTTTCAGTGTGACTGTAACGTTCAGTGGTCACCAAATGAACTGTTGTAAATCAAGGACTACTTGTGAAATAGCGCATTAAAATAAACAAGGTGGAATTATAGCACCCATCCATCTCATGTTAGAAGTCCTTAGAAGTTAGAAGGAACAAAAGTACTGTTCTTGTCCACATCAAAGTCACAGCTTCTTTAAATTCTTGGGGAGGGGTTTTCTAAACTGAGTGGGCTGTTGCAAGGACAGGATAGCACATGCTGCCCACTTCTTTTGTAACAAATGACTTGTACTCTATTATTATGCCAATGCAAGATCAAAACAATATGCAGGGTTAAATCTACACATTGAAATAATTGTTTGATTTTGACTTCATATATTGTATGAATCAAACCAACTCTGGTTTATTCAAGAACTCATAAGGTAGTGCAATGTTAGAAAAACCATTGCTGCAAATAAATGTAAGCATAGTTAATATACATATGAAAAACTAACCAGAGAGGAACAGAGCATTCCACTGAGATTCATGCTGACCTACAGCTACAAAATCAGTTATGACGGATTTAAGTCCTGGTAGAAAATCATTAATTGAAAGGATATTTTTTGACTGGACCATATAATGGGCAATTTATGGATTACATTTTTCTTTACTTGACAATGTTAGGAAAATATTATTGTTCATCTAGTAATCTTTTTGTTTGTCTACTGCAGGGGTGTCAAAGTCAAGGCCTGTGGGCTGGATCCAGCCCACAATGTAGTTGGATAAGGCCCACGAGGCTGTCCTGGTTTACTCAATGCAAAGAGGAAACATGCCAGCAGTTTAGGGAATAGCATCATGATCAAGCCCACCCAGTTGGCTCCACCCCGCCCCCTGATGCGCCTCTCAATGAAAGTGAGTTTCACACCCTGGTATACTGTATTTTTTGTTGCACAAATATCTAGCAATTCCTTTTTTTTTATTTAGCTGTTTTCTTTTACTTAAACTTTCATTGGACCACATTCAGCCATGTTTATATCTACCTTATTGAATGTTAAATATACTACATTGTAATTTGATACCAGGTCAATAGGTAAAAGTAGCCTACTAGTTTTTTTTTTACACATATACCATAAATTAAAATCATTGCAGCACAAGTTATCCATGTGTATAATTTTTTAAAACGCAAAAATTAAGGAAAAATTGTCAAATAATTTGTCGTGTTAACTATTTTTTCAGAATACTGAATATTCCAACCTTTTGACATTTTTTTTTAAAATTTTTCCATACAATCAGTGGAATTATTAAGAATCTAAATAAAAACGCTAACTTTCAGTTATATATTTTTTCTCTTACTGCAACAAACACTTAAACTGCTTTTCTGCAGTACTGATTAGTTGAATTTGAAATTTGGTCATGTCAAAAATTATCACAAAGATTTATCTTTTTATCTACATAATTTTAAACCAATGTTACACTGTAACACACAAACAAGATCTTGTCATCATTTAAGGCACAACACATCATTATGCACATTCTGTCTGCCAAGTTTATAAAAGAGACAATTATTATATACCCCCTTCCCACACACCTCCAAAAACAAAACAAAACAATATAATAAATTGCATCCACTTCCAAAGTCAGTTGCTAATGTCACAGTAAATTATTTTCATTAATAATTTACACCTATTAAGGATTGAGACAGGACTGCCATTGTATAATCCAAGTGCATCCCAATTCTCTGGGTTAGGTAGGTAGCCTAAAGTTTGATTCAAACCTCCGTGTTGAGAATATATCCCATTGTGAGGAATGTTGTTGAATACCACCCTTGTCATTCACAAAATGCATTCATTCTTCTCCTTCTTGTCTACTGCAAACCTTGTTCACTCTGGCTAGGGCTCATTTGGTGTGTACCAGCAAACATTTTTCTAGTTCTTTAATCTTCAAAATGCTGAATATGTAAGACCATGTACAGAATCCTTATGTCGCATTAAAACGTGTGTCTCCATTCAGTGATCTGAATTCTTTGCAATGGAATCCATGTATTGCTCTTTCTTTTTAAGACGATAATATGTGTAAAGCCAGAGGCACCATATCCAAAGTAAAAAAAAAATCAGTGTACTTTGAAATATGTATAAAAAACAGAAGAGTTACAAATACTCTAATTCCAATGCTTGGTGTAGAGCCAGGAGGTCAGAGTGGCTAGATATTCTCCAGAAAGGCATGTTATGCTGCATTAGTTAGGGGGGGAGAGAGAAAGCAAGAAGAATGAACAATATATCTATCACACCCATCACATATTTTCTTTTATACATTATGATTATCCTTAGTAGGACACAGAAGAGAAAATAAAACAAAGCAAATGTCCAAATAGATCTGAAAAATTATACAAAAAGCTGCATAAGTACCATAATACTTATGCAGTATTTGTTTTTTTAAATTGAATTGTATCTGTTTCTGAGATTGTCTAGATCAGTCCTTGTAGTTTCTTGACTTGGCCAAGTTTTTCAGAAGTAGTTTGCCATTGCCTTCTTTCTAGGGCTGAGAGAAAATGACTGGCCCAAGGTCACCCAGCTGGGCATTGTTCTTAAGATGGGGGACTAGAATTCAAAGTCTCTCACTTTCTAGCTTGATGCCTTAACTATTACACCAAATCGTTACTCCAACTTTATTTACCAAACCTATGTTAGGAATAATATTGTTTATATTTCAAATAAGTAAATTTAGTAGCAATTAAGTATGTAATAATCTTCTTTACAAAATATTTTTTGTATAATACAGGGGGAATCCATTAATATAAAATAGGAATGACTTTTACTGGATCACTGTGCTTAGTTTTAATTTACAAGTATCATGTCTTGCGATTTCTTCAGAAAGTACAATATTTGAGAATAAGTAGGCAAATGAACGTACCACACATTTAATTCTAGTGCTTGCTTTCTGTTTAACCTTTACAATACAGCTCATTTCTCTCTGAGCAGTGATTACCCAGAATATACCCTCAAATTGAACCTATACTTCTGTCTATATAGGCGATACTATCCCCATCCCCTATATTTGTTAGATATGGAATGAAATTGCTGTCATGTATGAAACTTTCCTTGAAAGCAACAGTCACTTAGGTTATATTATTCAATATTCAAAATTTCTATGATGACTCCAGTGAATTTAGGAAAGCAATCTCTTATGAGGAATACACCCTTTCTGCAATTAAAAACATTGCAAAAGTTCATGTCTGTTATTAAAGCTTAAAGACTCGGGACCCAGCTCGGGACTCAGCTATATACGTGACCGCCTTCTGCCAGACACATCCCTTCGACCGATCCGCTCCCACAGGGAGGGCATGCTCCGGGTGCCGTCGGCCAGACAATGTCGGTTGGTGACACCCAGGTGCAGAGCTTTCTCTGTGGTGGGCCCCACTCTGTGGAATGACCTGCCCCCCGAATTAGGCACCATTACTGACCTCCGAGTATTCCGCC
>JAPKID020005106.1:0-11308 GCA_026931265.2 Tropidonophis doriae | reverse complement strand
GGCCTAGAATAAAGGATGGGGCATACAGTACAAGGGAGGGTAATTTTTTGGGCCCATCAGCCACATGGAGGAGGCCTAGAATAAAGGATGGGGCATACAGTACAAGGGAGGGTAATTTTTTGGGCCCATCAGGTTATCCCTTTGTGTGTACACATAAGTTTGCATACATGTAAGCAAACACATTTCCTAGCAGGCTATGCAGTAATTTCAAAACCTGTCAAGGAGGAAAACATTATTTCGTGAAACAGTATTTCTTTTTCTGTTTCTCAGTGTTGCTTTTAAGCAGCAGCAAACTAGAAAGAAAGATAAAGTTATGAGAATACACATTTTCTTTTTTTCTTCTTTTCTTTCTTTACTTTTCTTTCCTTTCCTTTTTTTTTGAGCAAACCTGTTGTCAGGTTTGCAGTCATATTCCTTTTAGGATCTTTGGCCTGCCACACTGACTCTTATTTTACTATGTTGTTTACTCTGCTGTTTCATTAGTGGGGAATTGGGAGGGGAAATCGTAAGGAGTAGAATTTGTTGTTGTCAAAATAAAACATTCCTTTCTAGAAGCCCAAGGTCATTTTTTTGACTCTGCACCTCTGCACCTGACCAGAAGTGGATGGGTGGAATTGCCAGCATGGCAGTGGAAGATTGGACCATGTAATGGACTTGTGGGTGTGGGGCAAGATCATGAACTTTCAACTCGGTGGGAAAACCAGGAAGTTTTCAGATTCGGGTTTCCACAGATGTACCAACATGTTTCTCTTATTAAATTGGAACTTTGAGAAAAGCCTTGGACTCTGATTTAATTCTGGATGATATTTGGAATGCTGTACTATATCATTTTTCATGGAGCTTTGTCCAACTACAGGCTGTTTCAGAAGGGAAGAAGGTTTTTTATAACAACAACAACAACAGTTTATTGATATCACTATACCAAGAGGTGCCAGAGTTGAAGAAAAAGAACTGGGAGAAATCACAAAATATTGTGAGCTGGCCATCGAAACTACACTGTAATGGATGAAACATGTAACAGTGATACCCATTGTCATTGGGGCACTTGGTACCATGTCCAAGAATTTTACAAAACACATCAAGAAATTGCAGCTTTCTGCAATAACACCAGCAGAACAGCAAAAACCTGTGCTGCTCGGAACATCATATATTTTATAAGAAGATACTTGGGGGATACTTAAGACTCTGGCAGCAGCCTGTATCAACCATTAGCACTAGTCAATGATATTTGTGAAAGATTTTTAAATGTTCAGTTGACTAAGTTTCATGTTAATGAATAAAGTATATAATAATAATAACAACAACAACGATGATGATGATGAAGAAGAAGAAATGTGTGCCTAATTTAAAATGAGAAATTTTATTTGGGGATCTCAAGGATTTTATGCTAGATTTTTTTATTTAAAAAATGTAAAACACTTAACATTGTTAGTTTTGAATTTAATTGTGGAAGCAACCATAGAGAAAGGACTGGAAAGCAATAATCAGGGAAACAAATGGGTGAATATATAAGAATGCACAGTCAGAATTATATTAAGCCAATTTTTTTTAAATGAAAATAGATAATTCTGAGTAGTGATTGTATGGATGAACAGCATATGTTCTTTTTGTTATAAAGGTGTATTCTAGGCTAATGACAAGCAAAAGTCTATAGTGCTGAATCTTCAAAGAATTAATTTAAAAAAAGTATATTGTCAGAATAGACACATAGTCCATGCTCTCTTTAAACAGTGTAGCATCCATCATGCAGGGGGAAAATGAACAATGAAATCCTTCCTTTCCGATTTATGTGGTTGACATGAGATATTTTTTTATGAATTTCCTTGGGAACATTTACAAATTCATACCCTGAAGCACCACCTGATAATGAATTACACATTTGATGCATATTGGAAACATACTCCTTTTGGCTGAGCAGGTGCAATATTTTGAAAGGTATTTGTTGGCAGTACACATTTTTACAATGAATCATTCCTCTTTTGCATGCTGCAGACAATGAGAGTATGGAAATGATCAATTTAAGGCTAAAAAGGCCAAAAAATAAAGTAACTATTTGTTGTCTGAGTAAAAGTGACTGAAGCCGCTCGGGGACTGGATTCAAAATTACAAATTGCTCACTGGCTCAGATGCTGAGCTTGTTGATCAGAAAAGTCAGCAGTTTTGTGATTAGAATCCCTAGCGCCATGTAACGGAGTGAATTCCTGGTACTTGTCCCAGCTTCTGCCAACCTAGCAGTTCGAAAGCATGTAAAAATGCAAGTGGAAAAATAGGGACCACCTTTGGTGCGAAGGTAACAGTGCTCTGTGTACCTTCGGCATTTAGTCCTGCCAGTCACATGTTACACAGAGACATCTTTGGACAGTGCTGGCTCTTCAGTTTTGGAATGGAGATGAGCACCACTCCCTAGAGTCGGAATGACTAGCATGTATGTGCGAGGGGAAACTTTACCTTTTACCTTGATGCCAGAATTCTCCAAATTAGCAACCACTGACAAAAACCTGAGAGGAGATGCTGCTAAGAGGTGAACAAATGGTCCAGTTCCATTCCAGACAATTTCATACGACCCCAATGCACATTTGGAGAAGCTGGGTTTTCAGTATGGTGTCCCCCAAATGATAATGTACTTAGATATACTTTTACTGACTTTATCAAGGTTTCCTATCCCAACTCCTTACATGAAAAAAAAGTTTAATATAAAAGAGCTGTGAAGGTATAATACTACAAAAAAAAATCAGCATCCAACATCTTCTTGATTTGTACAAATGCCTCTGACTCTTAATGGGTTCCATAAGTTTAAAGAGTAACCCAAAAGTGCTTTTTCAAGAGGAAATTGGACTTTCTTGTTTTTCCTTGAAGACATTTCGCTTCTTATCCAAGAAGCTTCTTTAGCTCTCTCTTGAAAAAGCACCTTTGGGACAACTATGACCTAGATGACTGAAAAGCTCCATAGGCTTGAAGGGTAACCATAGTAGAATAGTATCTGGAGAGTAAATTGGAAATGTATAGATTTTTTTCCCACAAGATAATTGACATTAATCTGAGAACCACAACAGATATGCCCTTGCAAACAAAAGTCTTCCCTAATTCTAGACTTCGGGGGGGAAGGGAAAATAGGTCCTGTGACATTTCTACAAAGTCACCTTCCACCCTGAAATTCTAGATGGAATTTCTAAGCTCTGCCACATTCATGGGCTGAAATAACACACTTTCAGATTTCCCCCATTGACCCAACTGAGTTATGCAACTCAAATTACATTCTGAGCCCTATAAAATGTTCACAAAGTTTTCCAGCACTCACAATTTAGACTCATTTCAAAGCTTTTCTTTGTAGCTTTGAATGAAGATATGACTACCTGTTCAGGGGAAAAAAATAAAGCTAGGGAAAAGTTGGAAGAGTTTGATAAATAAATTCTTTATAACTGAATATGCCTCCTGGGATATATTTTAATTCAAAGTCGTACAAGCATCTTGGGCAGAAGTGGTATTCAGCAGGTACTGACCAGTTCTGGAGAACCTGTAATGGAAATTTTGAGTAGTTCAGAGGTAAATACCACCTCTCACTGGCCCCGCCTCCCATCTATTTTCTGCCTTCCGAGTCCCAGTCAATCAAGAGGAAATGGGGATTTTGCATTATCCTTCCCCTGCCATGCCTACCAAGCCACACCACACCCACCAAGCCACGCCACACCCACCAAGCCACACCCACAGAACCAGTGGTAAAAATGTTTAAATCCCACCACTAATCTTGGGATATTTTTATTGATTGTAACTAAAGCTCCCATTATTTATTTGTTATTGTCTTACTGACTTGGGTGAATGAGAATTGAAACCCAAAATATCTAGGCAGAGTCAACCAGCCTGGCCTGCCCCATCCTAGAAATCTCATCCAGTTAGAATATTTCTAGTAACAGCACTGCCCTCACTGACACATTTCACCATTTGCAAACAGAATATTTGTCGCGGTGACATGGCACTCAAAGTATTTTCAAACACACTGAGGTGGGATTTGTGTACTCTCCCAATGTTTACATATCAAACACTGCTACTAGCTGCTGTGCAATTTCCATTGGCACTACCTTTGTAAACTCTGTCAGGAGTTCTTGGTACATCTCTCACAAGACTGTCAAACTCTTGTCTCATTCTTTTTATCATGAGAAATATTTACTGAAAAGAAGCTAAGATCTGTTTGCCCAGAGCACAAATGACTCTTGTACAGCATCATCAAGCACAGATACGTGCACGTTTCACACAGCTTCTGACCCTGATGTCCTTTTAGGGTCAGAAATTCATAATGATTGAAGCAATCTCATACTTCATGCCAGTTGTCTGAAGAACACCTGCTACCCTGACATAAGCAACACAAAACCCTGATTTAACCATTATTTAAGCGTATTAAAGCATTACAGCTTGTACTTATGCATGACTTTTCCCATGGAAAAAAAATCTATGTGGGCACATTTGATTTTAGTGTGGTGAGCATATGCATAAAAAGAGAAGAAGGTATGAAATATTTTATGAATTGGCCATAAAAAACAGCATTTTGTTTTGTTTTCCGCTGTGAAAAATCTATTGCTTCCAGAAATCCAGAAATCTTGTTCCACTGCTGTTTTTCTCTCTACTACCTTTTGCTATTTTACAATTATGATTTCAATTATTAGTGCCCTAACTTTATATTTGCACACACACTTACAATACATATGAACACATACATGAACCCAAATGTGAAGTGTAAAAGTTTAGTTTTTGGAGACATATCCTGAGGACCAGATGGGCTGTTCATGGTAGTACCCTACTTTCTAAAAAAGAAGAACCTCAATATTTATATACTTGATAGATTTACTCTTGGACTTTCCTTCAAGATCTTAAAGTAGCACATGAAATACTTTTTCCATTTGGATTTTCCCACAGCAACCACCTTGGTTAAGCCAGTTCCCCAGTGAGCTTCCATGATGGAAGATAAACTTGCACCTGGGCCTCTCCACTCCTCATCCAACACTTTTACAAAGCAAAGCAAATGCTTATGTATGTTAACAGAATAACAGAGTTGGAAGGGACCATGGTGGTCTTCTAGTTCAACCCCCTACTAAAGCAAGAAACCTTTATCATTTCAGATGAATGAAGTGGAGAAGTGGTTGGAGTTCCTACAACTTCTGGATGCAAGTCATTCCACTGATTAATTGTTCTAAGTGGCAAGAAAGTTCTCTTTAGTTCTAGGTTGCTTCTCTCCTTGATTAGTTTCCATTCATTACTTCTTATTCTGTCTTCAAGCGTTTTGGAGAATAGGTTGACCTCCTCTTCTTTGTGGCAGCCCTTAGATATTGGAACACTACTAGCATGTTACCCCTAGTCCTTCTTTCCATTAAACTAGACATATCCAATTTTGGAACTGTTTTGCTTTCTATATTAATTCTGAAAGAAGATGAATTCTTAATAACACTGCATGCGCAGCAGCGTCCAGGCAGGTGGGTGGAGCCTTCTGCTGCCACCACTACCGGTTCACCCAATCCGGCTGAACCAGGAGTAACCCACCTCTGTCAAAGTATTGATAAAGAATCAGCTTAAAGTGGAATAGCAATTAAAGTTGAGGATGAGGATCTTAAGACTTAGCATTTAGAATGAAAATTCCTCCAGGTCACAATATACATCAGTTGATCTTTAATCAAACATATGCCTACCCAGGTAGCTCATAGAGTTAGAAAGTTTAAAGAGGGATAGAATCATTTACATTTCCTTGGGATCCTTGTGAGAAATCCAGAATGAAACATACAAAACATAGTATTAATAATTACTATTTGTACAGCTGTAGACTGTAGTTCTGCTCTGGAGAAAAAAAATATGGTGGCCTCACTCTCAGAATTTGCTCACAGTAACACACACATGCTTTGCTAAGCACATTCAGAGGTCACAGTCTTATTTCATCTGCACCTCACCCAGGTCTGATGCTGAAGCTATCTGATGTCATCCACAAGTATTTTAGATTGAAAGTCTAACATCCTGACACAAAGCATCCGGGTGGATAATCCACAGAACATGGAGAAGAGCCTTGGTATGATATACTCAAGATGAGAGATGGTAACCTTTCATTGGTCCAGCCGCTTAGCTATGGGACCATCCCTTCCCATGCAATCATCAGATATGGAATTTCTCTTTTTCTTTTGCGGTGGCAGAGGATAAACATTGGATGTATTAATATTATTTTTTGTTAATTTGTTAATTTATTCGATTTCTATCCCGCCCCATCTCCACAAGGGACGCGGGGCGGCGCACAAGGGAGAAAAAACAAATAAATACAATACAAAATGCAAAATTTAAAATTTAAAATTTAAATTTTGATCTCATGGAAGGCTAACATGCTTCTTCTGCAAGAGATTAATGCTTCAGTTAATAACAGTTGAACCTAAAAAATATTTTACCCCTTAAAAGATTCTGAAGTATTCCCATGGCATTTATCTGCCATTCACCCAGAAGTGATATTTCTAACTATAGTTTACAAGCATTTTTCATTTTGAATTGGGAGGTGCCGGCAGGATGAAACTTTAAAACAGACATTCAAAGCCAACCTCGGCTTGGGCAGAAACAGAAACAAAGCTACAGATGAAGCAGATTGAAAATCAGAGCTCAGTTTTAAAAAATATGTTGTATGGATAATCTACAGTTAGATTCACAACCTAAGACTGGAGAAAACTTAATCATTCAATTTCTAACCAAGGAGCTAAGAATTATTAATGTGGTATCTAAGCTTATGGTTTGTGGCACAGTCAGCCAGATGTTTATACTGAGTTGGTATTTTTTTTTATTTACCTAATTAATCCTTCACAAGGACCTGGGATAGGTAGATGTTTTTAAGGATGTTAAAGGTATCACAAGAAGCAAGCTGTTCCAAATAAAATTCCATGAGGAATTTTAAACATCAGAAAAATGACTGTGTAATTCTATGAACAAACCAGAATACTGCTGATCAGTAAGTGATTCCCATAAATTGCAAGCTCAGTATTTATTCATTTAATAGGAATTAGTAAATGTTTATGTCCACATTTCCAAAGATAACTGAGAATATATATTAAAAAAGTTTGTATAAAATGCAGTGCCTTGACAATATATGAGCACTCAGAGAAGTAACAGCCTAATTGAAACATTATGCAAGAAAAGCAGTTGAGAGACAAACAGGACCAGACCTTGTCAACATCCACAATGTAAATATGATTTGGATAGTACAAAGTAAAGCTTTGAAACTTAGGAAAGCATCTAAATAGAACAGCTCAATGAGACATCACATGCTAAGGCCCTCATCTTGTGGGATAGGAAATTGGTACATCATTACGCAATATACTTTGTTGGCTTCTGATGAGCTGTTTATAAGGACTGTGGGTTTTGTCACAATAACCTTGAGTTTACATGTCAGTCCCCAAAGCCAAAATGACAAATATCATACCTCAGAAGTAAAAAAAAAAAAAGTTAAAAAGCTGTTTGACAGCTGCTTTGTCTGATGACACAGACTCCAGGTGAACTTAATGACTCACTAAAAGAGTGCAAATGACCAGTTGTCAGTGCAAATCCTTCCATTCCCCATCATTTAGTCAGAGCTGAAGAAGCTTCTTGGATGAGAAGTGAAACGTTTTCAAAGAAAAACCAAAAAGTCCAGTCGACCTGGATGACTGAGAATCTCCATCGGCATAAAGCTGCTTGAAAATATTTCCAAGACATAGGAATAGGGCTGGCAAGACAAATAAAATGAGGGAAATAGATGGTGTAACTTTAAGGATGAAAATCTTCACTCTCTCCTTGAAACAATATATACCTCTCTTCCAGATGCCTTTAATGATTCCAGGCACTCATGTTTATAACCCCTTGCTGCAGTAGAAAATGAACAAGCAAATAAAAACTCTCTGCAGATTCAAGATTTACTATTCACAATGGGAAAAGGCCAACCAGATGACATCATTTTCCTTCAGATTTGAGTTTCTGCCAAGTTTAGTAATGTAAAAATGGAGAAATCAATCTTTCTCTTTAAAAGGAGAAAAAAAACCCACCCAGAACTCTAAGATTTAGGTTATTTATGTAAGTGTCAATATTTAAATAAAATCAGCTTTGCATAATGCTAAAGGTCAAATAACTTATTTTGTTTGTGGAAATCTGTTCAATCAGCCATTCGGTACCAAGCCTTGCAAATGAATGGTTAAAAGTGAAGGAATACTTTCATTAGTCATAAAAATAATAAATCCTGATCCATAAGACTATTTTAAAAATCTAATTTTAAATATTTACTCAATCCACTAAAACTTCATTGTCTGCTTTTTTGTATTAACCTCTCCAGCAGAATGGGGAGAGAATGGGGCTGCCAGCATTTACAAAGATCTATTCAGAGGTGGGTTCCTACCAGTTCAGACCAGTTCAGCCAAATAGGTAGTAACTTGGCCTGCCACGGCCCTGAACCAGTTCTCTCAGTGCCATAGGTCCCGCCATCTTTTTTTTTTTTTGCTTCTGCACATGTGCTGTGCATGCACGTGCATTGCATCCCTGAGCAAACCAGCAGTAGCAGTAGCCAGAACCCACATCTAGATCTATTATGTAGGAGCAGATTCAAGGGTGAAATGATACCAATTTGGGCTGGTTCGCCCAAACCAATAGTAACAAATGCTACTGGTTCACTTGAACCAGTAGTAAAAAATGTTACTTTTTAATACAAAAAAATCCTGCTTTCTAGCGAATCTAAATCATGCAGCACTGCTGTTCCACCCCCTGCTGTTCTACTTACCTTTGCAGACTGAGAAAAGGCTTCTTAATCCTTTTTCTGTGCTGCGTGGTAGCGCCTGCAGTTCGCTATGTGTGCAAAGTGTGTGTCTGGTGCGCATGCACACATAGCGAACGGGCAGCGAAATGAACCAATAGCAGAGTTCAAAGCATTTCACCCCTGAGCAGATTCCCAAGTAGTTAGAAAAGAAATATTTAATTCCTATGCAGCTTTTCCAAGCTCAGTTCATGTATTGCTACCTTATAGCTACAGATTGCAGATGATGGTCACACACAAATTCAACCAGTGGATGGGGGAGAAATTACTTGTCTTTTCTCTGACACTATCTAGGTTTATATGAAGCAGCTACAGGCTACTAGTTTTCCTTTCATCTTTTCAGACCTTTCCTATTTCCTCCAAAGTTTTTAGATAGACAGCATCAGGAAAATGCTTACATGCTAAGCATTAAAGAACAATTAAGTCTGGAAATACATAAATCTTCTCCATAGGGCTTTTTTTAGAGGGGCCGACTAATCATCAGGCCTGAGTGGGAAGTTCGGAAACTCAAGCAGACTGATTAGTGGGGACATAATATTTATCCATGGCATTCTTCAATGAAGGGGAACATGTAGTTTTATATTCTTTTTTTCCTTAATGACAACCTCTGCTACATTTCACTGGACTGAAAAGTTCCTCTGAGGCAAGAAAACGGGAAATAGCCGAAAATCAGGAAGCTAGTAATCACAGGAAAACTAGACCACACGCCTTAGGAGTGTAAATAAGAAATAAATATTTTTGTGAAAGGAACATTAGGAGAATTATGGACATCCTTTGAGTTCTTTAAATATTCAGGCTGAGCAGGAATTTAAATACCATAAAGCCATGTATATCTGCCCTACCATTTCTGGCTCTAGTTTCACTGATGAGTAACAAAACTGAAGGAAGAGGTTTCTCTTTACATTTGCCTTAATGTGAATAAAAATATCTGTAGAAATGGAGCCCTTATTTGAGGGGGGGGAAAAGACCTTTATTCAAAATAACATGACTAGGACCCCACTCAGAGCTATGTAAGAGAGTTAGGGAGCAGGCCCTATGCCTCTTAACCATGTTCAAATAAATACTCTATTCAGGCTGAACACAGGCATTTATGTTTCCCTTCATAATGAACTGTGACCTTGGGTTCCTGCAGCTGCTTTTTATGATGGTTAAAATCAGAACTGCTGGATAGTTAGATTGTTGGAGATTCTGATGCGCTGTACCTGAGAATTCTAATGTTTTCAGAAATCAGAGATGCAAATATCAAATGTTTGTTACAGCCAAAGTTGACTCTCTTGACTTTCAAATGATATTTTATTTGTTTGGAATAATAACGTTAATATGTTGGTCATAGTAAAATCTTTCCCTTTCTAATATCTGACCCTTTCATGAAAAGCAGGAAATACTTCTAACCGTAAATCAAATACATGGATTTTTTTTAAAAAAAATTTTTGGGAGCAACATTAACAATTCATTACATATACGCTTCTAGAGAGGGCAAAAAGTGAAAACTTTATAATCGTGTAATTCCAGACTTTTATTTATGCAGGAGCAAAACAAGACAATAATGAACAGCCCCTTCCCTCTCTAAATTGGTCACATGGTTAAAAGTGAAGACCTGGCACATTGGGTTTATCAGCAGTGAAGAGACCTGCTGCAATCAGCTATAGCAATGAAAATCAGCTCTTCATTGACTAAACTGCCTAAGGGGGAAATTAACGCTAGAATATCCAAGGGTTTGCTGTAGTTCTGATCAGGTAATTATGTGTCTTTACCCAGAAACGATAAGAGCAAGGACAAGATCTCCTAATATTTTGATCACTTTTTAATTTAAAAAAAATGAATTAGCTTTCTGAGTTTTGAATTGTATAGCAATTATCCTGCCGTTGCATGTTAAAAAGACCATAATTATTAAGCAACAACTGCAAAAAGTAGTGCAGCTGTTGAAAGACTGGTTCATGCTCTTTAAAATAGCTCATTATTGTTATGCCTTTTTTTTTGCAAGTCTTAATGATTCATGATAACTCTACAAAATATCCAATTGGGTTAACCAGACTCTTGATACATTGGATATTTTGTTAGGGGAAGTATAGTGTGAGAAAAGTTCAAATTGCTTGTAAATTTATTTTTACAGTTATAGGATTTCCCTTGGATTTTAACCTTTAATGACTTTGAATCAATTCAAGCTTCAGTCACAGGATGAAAGTTACGTATAGATATGCATAGGCACATATAGTTATGTAAAGAGACAAATAGAAGTGTTACATATAGACACCTATAGAAAAGTCAGGTATAACTGTCTTCATTCATTGAGAAAAGTTAATGTCTGAACACCAGGTTTGTTAAATAAGAAAGAAGCAATTGAGCTGACATACCAATTATCCAATAGTTTTCTGTTATGCCAAACCTGCTGCATAAACTGCCAGTAATTATACATTTATTCTTGATCATGGCAACTATTTTGTTTAAGATAGATAGATAGATAGATAGATAGATAGATAGATAGATAGATAGATAGATAGATAGATAGATAGATAGACA
>JAPKID020005105.1:0-11308 GCA_026931265.2 Tropidonophis doriae | reverse complement strand
GGGAGGGAGGGAGGGAGGAATGGAAGGGAAGTTGAGCAAAATCCAAAATGATGGTCATCATTTTCAGACAAACTGGTTCACAACTATAACATTAATCATTAAAACTCATCTCGAGACTACCCTGAAATAGATTTTCCTGCAGTTGACATGCTTCACTTAGGGCTATTTATCAGAACCTTTCCATTTTAAGTATGAAAAAAAGCAAACAAAAATAGGCAGTTGAATTGTACAACGTTAACATGCTACATTTTAGCATAACACATAAAGGAAGCAGAATAGTTTCAGGTTATGCAAATCCTCCTAGCTATTGAATAATCAAATCACTTTGTTTCTAATAAAAGCTTTGCTGACCAAATCTGAAAGGTAATTTAGTCAATTCTGGGAAATACTGAAGTGTCAGCTACCTGACAAAATACATTTAATAAGCATTGCAAAATGACATTTTTCATTCAACCTAAATTTAGGTCATCAACTTGCCTGCAAGACAGCCTCTAGAAACTGATTCAGAAAGATTAATATCAGCATATTGTCGTCATTGTCATCATCCTCATCAACCTCATCATCCTCATTGTTATGATCATTGTCATCATTATCACCACCCCATTTGTTATGGGCCAGAGATGCAAATAAATTAATGTGCATCTCTTATTCTCATCTCTTCTCAGATGTCCACAAAATAGAAAAGTAATCAGCATCACACTTGAAAGCAGAGTTTCCAATGGATGAAGTTTATAATGACACAAGAAAATGAAACAATCTTAGCTTTGGAGCTCATATATCACCTATTTTGCTCTATGCCAATGAAAAAGAGGTCAAGTGTTGGGAAAAACAAGATATTCTTATGACTGGAGAATGTCTGGGAAAAATCAAGGCTTGTTCTGGCTCAACAGAAAACACTTCCTATCACCAGAATACTAAATAGCATAAAATTTGCATATTTTGGCTTTATATTACAACTGAAGATATAAGACATCTTCCCAAATTTCAAAAGTCTGAGGTGTGCAAAATGTTTGGTGCTACTTGAATCCTTGGCAGTTGTCCACACTCGTTGAAATGGATCTAGGGTGAAGATTGCAGGAATTATGAGATCAGAAGCAGCTCTAGCACAGAAATTGGGGGCTTCTGAATGAAGAACATCAGAATATAAAGTTATGGAGCTTGACAAAGTAAAATTCAAAGGTACTTTAATATGCTACAGAATAAGGCATAGTTTTATTGGCCAGAATAACATACCACAAACTGATCAAACACTTCCTTGTCTTCTACTTCCTATACACCCAGAGATAGTTAAACATCAAGTGAAAAAGCATAGGGAATTGGTCTACTATGATCTCAAACATTTTGTTTCCCAAGAGGACCCTTCCCCAGTGCATGTAAAAAAGCTAACTGGACCAGCAGCTTAAATTCTTTTCAACATGGGGATCAGAAGACATCTTTCCCTGCATCAGATGGTAGTGGTAGTTTAGGAGGCTCCAGTTCAATGGAATGTGTCCCATCTTCTCTTACTTTACCTCCCAAAATTTGTCAGCTGAAACAACTGACTCACTTGATTTAAAGGCAGGGATACCCTTTAGTTCAGAATGATGATTAACCATACCCTTTCAAGTTATGGGCTCAGAAGCATTAGTAAATACAACGGCTAAGATTCTTATCTCTAATAGCATACAAAATTACACATATCATGAATAGACATACACCCAAAGCAAAACAGAATGCCACACTGTATAATTAAGTCTTCACATTTATAACTCTGCTCCTTTTCACATCAGTTTCACTTCCACACAGCCGGGTCACCTATGAGCCGCCCATGACCGCAGCTGCCTATTGGCCCCTAAGGCCAATACAACCAATGTGAAGTAAAAACTGACTGATATATTATTTTTGGCAATGCACCTTTAAAAAAAAAAAAAGAGCACTAGACTGCTCAAATGATCAAAAAGGAATATCTTTCAATAAAGCAAATGAAAAACAAAGGGAAAGACGAAGAACAAACAATTCTGGTTTGCTTTCAGTTGCCGTCTGTGTCAGCTATGACTGTTGAAGGAAAAACATACTCTAGAACAGCGATGGCGATTTCCTTTTTGTCCTTGTGTGCCAAAATTGTAAGCATGTGCCCATACCCACAATGCAATGCACTCTGCCTCCTATGCATGTGCAACCCCCACACACGGACACGTACCCCCCCTCCCCCCAATGCATGCAGGCATGAACGCCCCTACTCTGCTTCCTATACCATGGCTGGGTGGGCCATTTTCATCCTCCTCAGGCTCCAGAGGCTTTTGTTGAGCCTCCAGGAGGGTGAAAATGGCCTCCCCCAGGCTACAGAGCCCTCCCTGAAGCCTCCAGGCACCACAAAGGTAGCATGGGGAGGGTGCACCACACCTCCATGCTTTCCCTGCCTATGCACATGTAACCACCCCGCACATGTGCGCACGTCTCCTGAATGCAGGTGGCAGAGACCCAAGAATCAGCTGGCTAACAGGAGGCACACACACATGCATAGTGGACCTGAGCTGGGTGATGTCTTCTGTACATGCATAGAGGGCTCCATGTGTCACCTGTGGCATGTGTGTCATAGGTTCGCCATTCACGGCTCTAGAAAATCATTTAAATGGTCTTGAAGATGAATGCATCCCTAAAGAGTATTGCAGACTACTGTGAGAAAAACAGCAAGATGAGAAGCTTCTGCAGTCCTAATAAAATAATAATAATAATTTATTACATTTATTCACTGCCTGATTCCTGGTGACTATGGGCAGAAATAAATGTTTTGAAGCACTTCCCTTTGGATGCATGAAAATCTTTGGCAATTTTGTTTTGTCTGTTTGGAAGATATCCATGTGTATATCTAGCCAGGATATGAAAACACTATGACAATGAGAGAAAAAGTGTGTGAAGTATGAATTATAACATGAGGCATGTTGGTTAATAATATTTGAAGAGTTTATTAAAGAAACACTGAGCAGCCACATTATTAAACATTTCAAAAGTTGCAGCCCTAAGTATTTCCATGTTTTGGCTATGCATTCTGGACTGTAATGAATACATGAATTAACTGAACCTACAATATAGAATTAATTTAATGGCTCTCTCTGTATACTCTACATACCAAACAAATTAAAAAACCACCTTATTTTTTCCGCTGTGTTAATTTCTAGCTTGCATTATCTTCCTGCACAAATTAGAGTCATGGAAAGAGTCTTCATCAGAGGATGCCTGCTAGGCAATATGCAAATCATGCAAGTTAAGATGACAAACATCAAGATAAAAGCATTGTTGAACAAGCTTTGCCCAAACTTTGCTAGTGATCCCACTATTAGGAAATCCAAGAACTGCTCAACGAACAGATCCTTCTCAAGGAATGGATGTATTACTCAATCATATCCTGCAAGAAGACACTACAAAGTATTGCAGTGCAGATATTCATCTTCAGGGTTTAAACCAAGCTTTTTTTCTGGTCTTCCAGACCCTATGCTATTTATGTGAATTTGGCCAGTCACATGCTCTCTCTTAGTCCTATCTCCATGGACTAGACCATGTAGTTACCAGAAATCTGAAAGTAATGTTCATCAAGGAAAACTATCATATTTAAAATGGAAAATATTGAGTAAATTCCTTTTGTTAAAACAAAAGAGAGAAGAACTATGGATCATGATCGAGGCTAAATTGAGAGATTAAGAGATGAAGGTTGCAGAATTTGTTAAAGAATCCCTATGTTTCCATCGCTACCATCTCTGGTATTTTCTGATGCAGTTGACAGTCAAATCAAGTCAACCCAGTTTTTATTGTTCAGCTAATAATGAACAATAAAAACTGTCACAGAATTTTCAGTTAGTTTAATACAATAACTGGTTAGAGTAATCAGAAATGTTGCAACACACAGGATGTTGCCTGAGAAATGGCACTCTATGGATAGCCTGAGAATGGGATGAGGAAAACTTGGCTCACCCAAATGAATATATTAACAATTTCTCTCTGGACTAGCGAGCTTGCACAGAAAATCCGGAATCTGGAAATTCCTGTTGGGGGTTTTCTGTTGGGCTTTCTTTTTTAGGACGCTGTCTTTAGGATGTTTGATTTCCGTACAAAAGAAACTGCAAAGATAACTTATACCCAGAAATGGAAGAAGAAAATACTAGTAGAATAGTGTAAGATAGAGAATGAGGTAAGGTGGGAAGGAAAAGAGAGGTCTGGTCTTTGCTGGCAACAAAGTGCTATAGTAGTTGGATCTTACTTGATTCTTTTTTTGCCAGATAATTATTATATTTTTAAAGGCAGAATGTGAAGGAGTACAAGAAAAGCAAAAGGAGAACTATTTTAATAGGTAGATAGGTACAAACACTAAGTGGATGAATGGATTGGTGAATAAATAAATAGATGTATAGATAAATAGAGAAGTGCAGGAAAAGGAAGAGGCCATGAAAAGGAAACATGGGTAAAATGGTATTTGTTAAAGGGAAGAAATTTTGGAGATATAACAGCTCAAGACCTGATAATGGATATAATATTATAATTTGGGAGTTAATGTGGCCTTTAAGTGACAATGTTTATATTTCCAAGAACAACAATCCTAGAGAATAGGAACCTGGAAATGTCATGTAGTCCCAATGGCTTCCTGTAAACAGTTAGGCATGTGATGTGGCTTACTGCAAAGAAAGACATTATGTGAGGGCCTGTCCTTCCATACAGCCACTCCTCTACACCAATTATAATTCCCAGACTCTCCCTTCCTTGCCCAGAGGATCTTTTCATCCATAATTTCATTTTAATGCTGGCTGATCTTTGCTGAGTTTGTATTTGTGCAATGGTTTGAGTATTTTCCTAAGGGAGCAACAAAGCTCAGGAATTGTCTGTACAGCAAAGTTTCTGCTCCTGCATTGATTTCCTTGTAGGATCTTATTTAAACTACCAGGTGCTTTTAGTGCTTCAGACAATCAAGAAGCTGAACAGCACTTGAATATCTTGGTACTTCATGAGAGATCTTTTATTAGCAAACTATTAACATCAAGCAAGCGCTGCACAACTTAGAGCAATAGCAAATGACAGTTAATTTAGAAAAAGAAAAATAAGAAAGTGCAAAGTTTCTGATAGGAGGGGTTTCCTCCCAATTCAAGGTATAAAAAGAGCAAGTTTTTCTAAAAGCCATGCACATGTCTATCTTTATATTTCAAATGTTAATATGAAAAGAGAATCAAAAAGACTGACTCCTATGGCAAGTCCCAACCTTAAAAGAATGCAAACAATTGCTGTAGTAACTATATTAACTTGAAAACCAACCGGGTGTCAGGGTATACAAATTTAGAAATATGATTCCAGTGCCTAAGACCAACTCTGTCTGCTGAGGGGTTTTAGACATTGTTCATTCATATGTGATGGAAAATCGTATTTCCTACATTCAGCATGCTAAAAGCATGGGATGGGTTGTGTTACTAGAGAGTTGGATCGTTGCAATTGTTCAAAAATAGCCCTTAAAAAAGCAAACTGAAAAGCATTCCAGATTTCAGCATCTGGTACACTTGTTTTGCTATGAAGACATGTATTATACTTTTGGTTAGAAACAGTATATGTATGCATGAATTCCTATAAATGTCTGCCAGTGTAATTTTATTTTGCAAATTATTGTTTATGTCCTTGGTTTTTGGTGATGCATTTCCTTCCTTAGGCAGAAGTAGCCATTTCTATCAATTCAAGGGTGGCTGCAATATTTGAAAGGGGAAGAGGAAACTTGTAAAACAATGTGCAAAAGACACTGCTGAAAGCACCAGTTGTTGATTTACTACATTACTTAGGAAAGGGTCACCTGACTTTCAAGGGTGATAAATGGGAACTAAATAGGCTAATTACATGTTAGTTAAATCTGTTTAAAAACTGTAGGACTATTGTATCCCATCTATAAAATGCTTCCTGTGTTGAGAGCTATAAAAAGTGCTTATGAGCATAGCCTAGATTTGCAAGTCTTCCATATTCTATATAGCATCAAAAATAATGATTTTTAAAAAAAATCTACATTACCTTTGCCTTTATTATACAAGTATCCATGCCACACAAGTTGCAGGTCATGTCTTAACTTTAAAAATTGTTATATCTCAGAAATATCTAGTATTTCACCCAAAGCAAATAACAAGCTGCAATATACAATTTCAGATCAAATAAACCCTTTTTTCCTTTTTTCTCTGCATGTTGTATATATAAATCAAATCTACATAACTGTGCATAGTTAAATAAATGAATAGTATAAAAGAACAATTACACATATAAAAACATACTCATAAATACCCCCCAAGCTCGCAAATGAAATCAACAAATGGAGCCATCTAGCAAAATCTCTAATTCCACGAGAGCCCCAGACCTGGTGACATAACCAGCTCTTACAGGCCTTATGGTAGATCAGAAGGAGTGGACCCAATTTAATTTCAGGAGTAAGGATGTTCTACAAGGTGCTCAGTCATGGTGGTTGGTAAACTACGACCTTAATACTCTCCCAAACTCAGGAAAATAAAAGCAACAATCCTAGGTTCAGTTATTTTCTTCCAGAGGGGTGGATTACAATTGACCAGATGAGTGTCAACATTCTTGAAGAAGAAACTGCTTTAGCTATATCTCTGCTCATTACTATGGATTCCTTCCAAATATTCACTGCAGCCTTAGTTACCAAAACATTGCCCAATCCTACCCCAAGGAAATTTCTGTGCCTTTGTGAGATTGGTTCTAAAAGGTTCTATCATAGAAAAGCACTCAAGGAAACTCATGAGCTACAAATATTGTATTTTCCTTGGTAAGAAAAGTATAACCCAAGCATTAGGGATGCCTGGACTGTTGTTTTTTTGCCAAGTGAAACTATTTTTTTCAATTCCTTATTTTTTGCAACCACAGAGTAATTGCCTTCACCTATTTATTTTCACTCACACTGTGAATTACCTTTTTTATTGCCATATGGAAACATTAGCCGATAATTTAGCATAGAATCCTCTAAAGGAGTATTAGATCCAATTTAGAAACCAATTACTACCAACAAAGTATGAACGCTTTGGAGGAGAAAATGCCCTGTGCTTCAAGGTATATTTTAAAGAAAAAAACCATGTCTTGAAGGTACATTGGGTGTACCTTAATTTGTTAATTTTGTTACAGTACAATTTTGTGGTACTGATTTCTAAGCTGCTAAGGATGCTTCAGATAGCTTGGAGGGTGGGATGGGATAGTCTATATCTTTCAATTACTATTTGAGGTGCTTTACATATTGAGGATTCAAATTTCATGATATTTCAAGCAGTAGTGTGAAATCAATGACATTAATAGAGGATTAATATATTCAATTGCTTTCACTGCAACTCATTTAAGTATAATTCACTAAATCAAGATTCAACCAATTTCATTTTTTCCTGATGCATATCTATGAAAATAAGTTGGTATCCAAAGCAGTATAGCTGGGGCCAATTGCACAAATACAGTTTCTATCCTTGAGTTCTATCATATAAGTAGCAGGAGTATAATTATTTGATAAAACACTGGAATGATGAGGACCTGATGGGGACATACTATTTTGGAAGTAGTTGGTTGCTTTTCACTGTATTTTTTTAATTTATTTTTTTGTTCTCTTGGTTGTTACCTGTCATTTAATTTATAGTTTTATGGCATTGTAAGTCCCCCAGAATCATTTTGGCTAGTGAGGTAGGTAGCATAGATTTAACAAACACACACAAACATTGAAGGAGGAAAGATGTATTAATCTCTGCTGGCAAAATAATGAGGCGAATTCTAAAGTATCTTTTCTAACTAACTAATGTTATTAAAGGTTATAAGCTTTCATCAGATGCATCTCATGAACATTTATGTAGTCAGAAAAGATTTCTAATTCTATTCGCCATCTGCAATGAAGATGGGAGTAGCTTTTAAAAGTTCCCCATGGCTGTCATTTACATTTCAGAAAATAAAAATAACATTCATGTTATTTTTGATGCTTTTCCACCACTCTTAACGAATCTGAGATTCATTTTCAAAACAATGTTCATCATGCAGATATGTTGGAAAACTGATCAGCTGCCAGAAATATTTCCTTGTGACTTTCATGGTCTGCCAACAGGCTCATGAAAAGAATGGGTTTTTTTAGCCCACTAAAACCGAAAACAATAAGTAGAAAAGATTTCTATCATTGTCATCATTATCATTGCCATTGAATTGCCAACTTCAAAATAAATAGGATAAGTTTGTTTAGGATCAAAGATGATGAGATAGGGAGAAGATAAGTGAATTTAAAAGCAATGTTACATTGGGTGCTTACAATTTGAGATTTTAAAGGGATGATACATTACACCTTAAATTGAAAGATTACACAACATAATTATTAATCATATAGAAAATTAGCACAGAACTAAAATACTTCTAGCTCAAACAGAAATAGAGGTTGAACTATGAGGACCTTATCTGAAAATCTTGAGAAATGTAAATATGAATAAGAATGTTCTCCAATGGCACAGCATTAAAGATCTGTACAAGTCTTGTGTTTTCATAGCACAAATTATGTGAACTCATATTGACATGTTTTAAGCATCTTATAAAAATTCTACCTTATGGTGAGATTTTGCAGTCATTAACTTTCACTGATATTTCAGTTTTAATTGATTGCTTTTATTTTATTTTAAAATTATTTTGATTTTCCCTTTTAAATTTTGCTTTGTTTATTGAAATAATGAATTATTAATTATAGAATGCCTCCGAGAAGAGTGAAATACCACAAACATTGGAAGAATTTTTTTAAAACATGGAGGGCATATAGAAACAAGGATTGAAAAAATAAGCGTTGCACCATGGTGTCATCTGATCACTATCTCATTGTGACTTGTCCTGGATGACAAGGGACTGAAAAATATAGTGAAAAGCAAGTACTTGCCTGTAATAGAAAATTGAATGCTCAATTTAAAAGGAACCCCCCCCCCCAATTACCATCTTTTCCTTGGGTCAGATGTGGAACCCTCAAAGTTAAAATACAACATTCAAAATCCTTCTAAAACTTATTAAATTTATTTTTGGGCTATTTATTTAAATTTCTTCTAGACTCTTCAGAAGGTCCTATGGCAGATTCTAACCCAATAGCAGATCTAAAGGTAACAGGTTTTAATCCAATACCTAAATCTGACTGGATAAATATATAGGCTGTTATCCCATTAAACATTTTAACTCATGTACATATAAAATTAAAGCCTGTTTCTTCTAACCCTGCTCACTTTCTTTTTACTCATTGGAGGCATATAAGACCAGACATTCTCTATGAGAGGAAGAATGGTCTCCCCAGCTATTTTGAAGTTAAAATGGGACAGAGAGAAAAGAAAGGTGGTTTAGGAGAAAAAAAATAGTAAGAGGCAATTCTATATTAGCTTTGTTCTTTTCATAAACACATTCATATTTATAATTAACATTTTACTTTTATTTTTCAGATGTTCTTGATAAAATTGGATTTTTGGTTTCTCTTCAAGCACTCAGCCTCTTAAGGGACCTAAAACTGCAGCTCTCTTCAGCAGAAGCTCTGCTGAAGCATCAGGATAACGCAGCATGTATTTCAGTTGTGTTATGTTGCCAAGCAAATTTTGTGAATAAATCAGAATACAGACTCTCAATATCTTTATAACAGCCATTAAAATTAACTTATTTAAAATATTGATCCCATGGCTCACAGCCAGGGATTCCAATAAAACATGTTCCTTACTGTTTTCAAATTAGAGTTATTTCACAATGTTAATTTCTCATTTGATTCAGGTTGAAAACATAATCACGTACCTATTTAATAACCAGATGTGCTTGGCAGCTTCAAGATTAGAGACAAAGATTCCTGTTTAATATACCTGGACTTGATTTCAGAGGTGTTATTTGCTTAACTTCCCAAATGAGCCCAAAGAAGGGAAAATTCATAAAAGACTAAATTACCCACTGTAGCAAAATAAAATCAAGATGAAATCAACACAAATGATCCCTAATAATAGTGGAAGATATTTTTGTTGCAGTAGGTTGTAATTATTCCTTTCCCTTGAATATTTTATAGTAATATGATTTTATGACACTTTTCAGTGTGGAGCAAAGATAATGATTCATTTGATATTGTGGCTGATGAATTTGGGAAAGAAATGTGCTGACACCTTGCAAAAGCTGAGTGTAGCTGAGATGTCTGAAGGCAAATTTGCCTTCAGAATAATTTTCCTTGGCTAGGGAAAGCCAGATGAGCCAGCCTTATGGAAGACGAATTAACACCCTTATGGCAACACCCACACTGCAGAAGTATAAATAGATACCTGTGTATATGTGTTAGCATCTACAGTCTATCTTTGCAACAAGCTGTGCATCTTTGGCTTTATTATTTTTTTTCTGGCTCCTTGATCTTGCTTCTAAAATTTATTTGATATGAGTTGCAGGTCCAAACAGACTATGATGTACACCAAGGGGAGAAACTCCAGTAGTAGCTGTGGTGGAATAAGGGTAGTTTCTGGGAGAGGTGCTTCCTCTGTTGTAAGTAGTGTGGGAGGTGGTGTATCTGGGAGGACCTTTTCCAGTGGAGCTTCCTATGGAGGGGCAAGCTGCGCTGATGGTAGCTTTGGAGGAAATATGTTAGGGAGCTACTTGTATGGTTCTGGGGGCAGTTTCCGCTTTGGGCAAATGGGTGGGGGCTTTGGCATTTGCAATGACACTCCCTTGATTTCCTGTGATGAGAAGATGACCATGCAGAATCTCAATGACCGCTTGGCCTCTTACTTGGAGAAAGTGCGATGCCTTGAGGAGGAGAATGCTGAACTTGAAAGCAGAATTAGGCTGTGGTATGACCGACAAGGCCCACCATCTGAGCTAAAGGATTATAGCTCTTATTATCAACAAATTGAAGAGTTAAAGAATCAGGTATGAAATTGTTCCTCTATAATGTACACCTATATTAATAATCATTCTAGCCATGGAATGCCATAGGTTGGGCACTGATGCTTTAGAATTTAATATAGAAATATATATTATGTTAACTAGGAACAGAAAGGCTATTCGAGGAAAGGGATAGTTAGAGTTAGCATTAAGGTTGGGAAGTACTATTTGGGAAATGGTTCTTGCCGAAAGCTAGAGAGCAAGAGCCATCAAGGATTTTTTGAGTGAAGAACATCATGGCCAAGAGAGGAAAGCATGAAATAAGTTCAGTGTATCCCTTCTGGGTAGGGAACACATGGAGACTAGAAAGTAAAACTAAAGGCTATATTCAAGTACAATGTTCACCGCCCCGAGTCCCCTGGGGAGAGGGCGCGGTATAAAAATGTTACAAATAAATAAATAAATAAATAAATAA
>JAPKID020005104.1:0-11308 GCA_026931265.2 Tropidonophis doriae | reverse complement strand
GTTCCTGTAATCGTTCTTCATATGTTTTAGTCTCCAGTCCCCTAATCATCCTGGTTGCTCTCCTCTGCACTTTTTGTAGAGTCTCAACATCTTTTTTATAGTGTGGTGACCAAAATCCATTTGGCTTTCTGTTGGAAATTGATGTTAAAGTTGTTGGGAAGATGTTGTGCAAGTTCCAGTGAGGGCTTCCTGGATTTGAGTCTTCTTGCTGATAAATGAGGATAGTCATTGTGCACCTGTAGGAATGATTTTTTTCATAGTTTTTCTGTATTATCTCACTAGTACGTCTTGCCCTCGTAAAGCTAGAGGTGCTACATGGTTCAGAACAGGAAGTCAGCAAGATATAATTCTCATGGTATCATTGAGTCTGGCACTTAACTCACTGTTAAGCTATATAGTGACAGAGTATTCTGCTGCGGATTTGACTAACCCTAGGTCTGATGCCCTGAGGGTGGCAGCTGAAGCTCCCCATTTGGTTCCACATAATTTCTGGAATATGTTCCCAATATTGACTATTTCTATCATATTATCTAGATGTTTCTTGTAGAAGACAGTCTGGTCCAATATTACTCCAAGGTGCTATAACCTTATTGGATCTTAGGGGAGTAAATTGTTGTTTAAATATGTTAGTTTGTTGTTAAGGTGGAAGCACATAGTTATTATTTTGCTGGTGCTAGGACTGATCCTCAGGTCAGTGAAGAATTTCCCCAAGATTTTAAAATCTTTGGCCAGAAACCTATCAGCCACTTCCATGTATTTTTCTTGTACCACTATGGCCAAATCCAAATTTGTGTCCCCTTATCACAAATATCTGATATAGTTTTGGTGCTGTTACAGAGCCTTGTGTGAGGCTGTTGTTTAATCTTCCATTCTTACTTGTCCCCCATTATTATCTGAAAGGACCCATCACTCAGCAACTGCTGGCAGCCAAGCTATTCTGTAGGTTTTCCTGGCTTTCAAAATATATGGCAATGAAAAACGAAAACATTACTGGTATATTCACATGACATGCTATCTTCTCCCAATAAATCATGAAGACCTAGTTCCTATAATTATGCTGTGGCAATGGGTGGCTTCCTGTAGCCCCCTGAATCACAAATTGCTCATCCTGTTTTAGTGTTGTCTATAGTTTGCTCTGTGAATCTCTTTAGCCACTATCTATGGAAAGGCTTTGTGTTTCGATTTTCCAAATTAGTTTTAAGAGTCAACTTTGAAATTGAGAAGATCAAAACCATTGTATGTCCTCTCTTTCTCTTTGATCATGCAATGCTTTCCCCAATATGATTTTCTTCTTTACACTCTTTTGCCTTTTAATAGAATTCTCCATTTCATTTTACTCTCCTTACAGATTGGCCTGTAAACATGGATTCAAAGAGCTTAGCATTTTAAGATACTTAGGGAGGAATAGCATTTTAGAAATGAGTATGCGAATATTGAAATGGAATCCACAAGCATTTTTGAGAGGATGTTGAAATTGGGTATGTATGTGTATACAGTATGTTCTGTGTTCTGTGTTTAAATAGGAATTGTGCATTAAAAGAGATTGTGGAATCATAGCTCAATACTTCTGGAGGGCATCAAAATAGGAATGGAAATAAATCACTAACTTCTCTCTGAGTGAACACAGTACAACAATTAGGTTGTTTCGTAAATTGAACTTCGACTGACATTCCTTGCATCAGTAAAGTCAATATTAATTTTCAGACGGGTTACAATTTAAAGCATGCCTGTATTCCATTTTAAATTAATTGTTAAAAATAATCACCTATATGAACATTCTCACAAACCTGAAAGAAACTTGGAGATGGATTTCATATCATTTGTTGAACAGTCTTGTGATGCATAAATATTTCTTGCGAATGAAGTCTCATTGCATGCATATACAGATCTCACCAGTAATTTTGGGAGTTGTAATCCTAACACATCTGCAGGATATCAGTTGAAAGGTGAATTACACAATATGCCACATCAACCATTTATCACGAGTGGTGAACAAAACCTGTTTTTAGAGGCTGAGTGCCCAGTGGAGTGAGAGGGATAAAAAGGATTGTTAAGGATGAAGTGGAATTGCCTGAATGAGGCCTGGTCTGTATATACCATAAAATGAAGAATAAAGTTTCCAGAATTAACAAAAACAACCATCAGTAAAACAAACTTAACAGGTAAAGAGGATTTAGCCTGCCCATCTTTCTTGAGAATGCTGGTTTGTAATGGGTTTGTTCCTTAATTTCCAGCATTTTCCTGCTGAAGCTTCAGAGTACTTTTCGATAGAGAAGGATTTTTTATAGTGCTGCTCAAAATTGGCCCTGGAGCTGTCAATTATTGTATAGTCTTGCCTTATATTTGCTAGATATAATTACTAAAAACCTGCCCTTCTGCTTTTGCTGAATTGGTAGAAAGGGGTGGTCTTTTGCTTGTACAGCAAGCAAAACAGGAATAGTTAAGAGTGTTTAAGTGAATGCATGTTTTGTGATCTTTCTTATTTGAATTATTTTTTAAAATGCCTGTCTAAAAAGGAAAGTAGCCACAACTATACACATTCCCTGAGCATGTCCCAATAGAACATTTACCCCCCACTGTTCTACTGTGATGACAGAATGTATTCACACATAACTTCTTTTGTAGTTTCACTTAATCTCACACAAGCCATTCAGTGGCATGAAAATACAAGTGAAACATACAAGATTGCCATACACTCAATGTCATATACATGTCATATAATATATAATGTCCTTGACTTACACCAGTTCATTTAGTGACCATTCAAACTTACAGCAGCACCGGAAAAAGGGACTTATGACTGTTTTTCACACTTGCAATCATTGTAGTATCCCCATGATTGTGTGATCGAAATTCAGGTGCTTGACAACTGACTCATATTTATGACGGTTGCAGTTTCCTGGGTTCATGCTATCATCTTTTGAGAAGGAAATCAATGGGGAAGCCAGATTCACTTAACAACTGGGTTATTAATAACTGCAGTGATTCACTTAATAGCTATGGCAAGAGAGATCATTAAATGGGGCAAAACTCACTTAACAAATGTCTCACTTATCCACATAAATTTTGGGCTCAATTGTGGTCGTAATAGGAGAACTACCTATGCAACATTAAACATATTCGGCTAAAATATCTGGAAGCACTAGAAATGGCAGCTAAAATATATTTTCAAATGAAGAGTTTACATTGATTTATTCTTGAAGAAACTACTCTGCCTTAAGTAACCAGAGGAATTACATAGTAATTTAATTTCACTTAATTTAACTAATTTACTTTTTTATTAGAACCTGGAGCTCTACCAAATATTGTCTGAAGCACAGTAATGATTCAGGCAGAGAAAGACATGTGCTAAATCTTAAGGAAGGGATATTTCTGAGCATAGGAATGTTTAAAAGTGCCAGAAGCAAACTCACATATTTTTCAATGTGAAAATCTACTCTTCTTGAAAAACCTTGCTATATCTTTTTCTCTCTATTTTATTGTGTGTGCACACAAACATTTTTCAATAACTTGTTTGGAACTTTGGGTTATAGCAACAACTAGCTAGTCTTGGCGGAAGAGTAGCAGGTTTGAACCTGACTACTATTTGGATGAGGAGCAATCAGGAAATCCTTAGTGATTTCATATTGTTCCCAGGGAAATGCATGGATGTTTCCAAGCATTCATTAGGAATTGAACTGAATTTGAAGGAACTGAGAAAATTAGGAATCCATGATTTCAGCAAGAGATTTACTGGTAGGCCTCAAACTTCCTTTCTGACTCAGGATGTGATCTTGCCAGAATTCTTTTTAATTCCATTAATTTTGTTGGGAAAGTTAAATAGGAAAGGTTGTTCTAATAACAAGATCAACTGTTTCTCAAACTTGTTTTGTATTTTCCTCCTACAACCTATTCTCTTTCTAAATATTAACTATATTCCCTTTGTTTCCCTTTTCACTCTTCTTTCATATACATATTTTTAAAAAACCTTTATTGTATGTTTCAATCTTTACCCGTTTTCTTTTATTCTTGTTTTAATTGTTTCTTCTCTCCCTTTTTTCTATTACTTTTTTTTTCTATTCCTTCTCTTTCTTGTCTTATGTAGCTTTTTTTCACACGCATGTCTTCTTTTTCTCCTTTTATATTTAATTTTTCTTTTGGTCCCTCACTTACGCTCTATTTTCTTTCTTTCTTTCTTTCTTTCTTTCTTTCTTTCTTTCTTTCTTTCTTTCTTTCTTTCTTTCTTTCTTTCTTTCTCTTTCATGGCAGTCTTTTACTAAATGAGTTAAAATAGACATTTGTCATGTTCCCTACAGGAAGTTTGGGGGGTTTTGTTTGAAAATCTGCTAGCTAAGCAGAGCCTCTGACTTTCTATTATTATTTAAACAGGCCCCACTGAGTTTTTCTGTTGAATGCAAGCAGCATGCACATACATTACACATAAGCTGCATTTTTCTGTTCAGGTTGGGGGGTCGAGTTTAAAAATCCAGGCTTTTTAAAATAATAATTTCAGTTGTATCAAATCTGGTTAATGCTATAGAAATGCTGAAATGGGTTTAATATTATATGTATTGATGTCATATTGGGAAGGAGTTGTCAAAGAAGTTATTCTCCAGGGCTTTGCATTACAATGGTATTAGCCCTTTGGTTTTTCTGGTCAGCTGTATTCTTTTTCTTGATATATTTTGTTTTCTTTTTGCTTTTAAAATCTAAGCTGCCGAGAATTACTGTAGGATCTTTGAAGAGTCAAAGTTGGAATAATAAAATAAAGTTAGAAATCCTCCCAGCTATAATATATGCATTTATGTATGTGTGACACATACAGTATTTCTAATCCTTTCAAAACATTCATTGCTTGCATCTACATAGTATTCATAAATTACATGCAAACAATTGTTAGGTAATTCTGTTTGAAAACCAACAGTGTTTACACACACACACACACACACACACACACGTAGATTTTCACAGGTGTAGGTATGCTGGTCTTGTATTCGGATCTTTTCTCGTATAAGATTGAGCTTGTCATGTCAACGTTTCGGCGAGGTCCCACTCGCCATCTCCAGGCTGGTATTTTATGCTTTACTCGCACAAGCAAAAGCCAAAAACACCAGCCTGAAGTTGGCGAGTGGGACCTTGAGGAAACATTGCCAAAATAATCTCAATCTTACACGGGAAAAGACCTGAATACAACAAGACCAGCATATATGTGTGTCTGTCTGTCTGTCTGTATGTATGTATTTATGTATTTATGTATGTATGTATGTTTACATTTGTGAAAAATGATTTTGGGTAGGCCAGAAATGACCAGCTGTTGGCTCATCCTCTTTAGAACCTGCTAAAGAGGATAGTCTGTTCTTCTTTATTGAAGACCCTACATTATGTTGCATCAGCGTAAAACTAATTATTACATGATTCAATTTGTGGTGGAAATGAAGAAATTGAAGTATTTTAATTCTCTGCCATTAAGGTTTAAGCTAATGATTTTTTTATGAGCACTAAGAACCTTTATAAACATACTGGTATAATAGATTTCTAAATCATATTGTAATATTGTGTATATTATCATTATTTTCATTGATGTAAATCAAGCTGAATAGACTCAGCCAGCACATTTAGTATTGGATTTAATCATATATCACAATTCTTTGTATTTCATAAAATGTGTTATTTGTTGCTATAACTTCAATATTTTTAAAAATGAGGATAAACTATGTTTGCTTCTTTTTCATTTCAGCTACAGAAAATTTGAGCAGCTAAAGCATTCATTACACATGTTCATTAATTAGAAAGTCACCTTTTTCTAAGGTTAGGCTAGCAGATTTGACTACAAAAATACAGTTACTGGACAGCAACAGAGAAAATGCCCTGGATGGGGAAATATATCCCTTCTTCATCTGAAATTAACGTGCCGTGGGAGAAGGTCCAGGGTTCAGGAGAAACTTTTGAGCATTCTTAAAACTCACTTTTGGTGATTAGAATATATCATATTTTGAATGATTTTTTAAAAAGTATGGGATAATAAAACTTTTGAAGGTTTGAAAATGCCTCTGTTAACTGTTTTAACCAGAATGAGCATTGTCTTGTGAAAGAAAAAAATAGTTTTTTTTTCAGTGATCTTTTTCATATACAACTTCCCCATATTAGAAAGTTTATGTATCTTGTGCAAGAATTTCTTTTTTAGAGGGAGAAAAGAATGGGGGTACGTGCTTGTTGTTTCTGAATGTTCTTAGGAAAGATCTGAAGCCTTGGGGGCTTGGAAGACACACTTAGGTTGGATTGGTATATGTTTATGGGAGTGCCATAAAAACACGTTCACACTATATCAAACAGTTTGACAAAAAGCCCTTAGGAGTTTCCTTATCAGATGAAGAATTATTACTATTTTTTTTATTCTCTGTGTTTGGGTTTTAGAGTTCTTTTCATTTCCCAATAATAAGTTTTTTGAAGAAAAAAAAAGTAAGATACGAGTGTGATCTTGTCTTTTTTAGTTTTCTGCTGTTGTGAATCCCTGAGTTCTGGTTAGCATTTAACTTATAGGAAAATATGGTTTGACCATTTAGCTGTTTAAAAACTCATCCTTTCTTTCAAGACTGTTCCTCAATAGGAAATCGCATAGCGATTTGTTTTCCTATGTCCCATGATCCTTGATAGAACTTGGCATTAAACAAATATGGAAGGCCTGCGTATTAATATTACAAATATTGTACAGATTAAATATTGCACATGACATTATCTGTTGTCTAGAAATATACAATTAATGTTTTAGAGAAGATCTTGGGTGAACTTCACATAAGCTATGCTGAATGATTATTTTGATTCTGGACTTTCTAAATTGCATGCTTTATAGGTATAGGTTTTGTCTTTTCTGTTAGATGGATATCTGGAGAAAGGGTGTTTTAATATATGCAAAGAAGAGCATTAAAATGCTTATTTTGAGAGGACCAGAATTTTCTGTATAAACAGGTAAAAATTCTGTATAACAATCAAACATGCAGTAGTATTTGCATTATATGGACTTTATGATTGCATCTATGAGTCTGTGCATCTTTGTGTGGATTTGGGGGAAATTATGATATTTATTACAGATACGGAGCGTTGAACATTATTTAAAATGAGGTGGAGATTGAGAGTTAATTGTAAGGAATGTTTGATGAATTACTGTAGATAACTACCTCTGAAAAGCTTCCTATGGTGATGCTATAAATTCTTCAAGGGCTAAGGATAACATTTCACATTGGAAATGAATTGCCTCATGAGTCTGCCTAAGCAATCGGGGCAAGAAGAAATGCAGAAATGATTGTCTTGATTGCATAGTTTTACTTGTTATTTTAAATTATCTATTCGACAGTGTAAATGTTGAACATGTCTTTCTTTGGAGTTATCTTTTGATTGGGGAAATCAATATTGAAATATAGATAGCATTTTAACAGATATTTTACCTCATGTTCCAACAAGATTGTCTCAGTGGAAGTTTAGAAGTATGGGTTGTTTTGCAATGTTATGGTCTCTGTTGAATTTGAATGGGGGAGGAACTTGATTGGTTAGTGATTGAAGATTTCTTGGGAAGTATCAGTTGATTGGTGGTTAGGAATGGTGCCATTCTGATGCTATTTTGATGATCCCCCTCATCAGTCTTTTGGGCATAGTTTAAATCAGGCATTTGACTGGATAGTAAATTATATCCTGCTCCATTGATCTGATGATAGTTTTTTTGTTGGAATGCTAGAATTCAAGATGAACTCTTTTCAGTACTGATCTCCCTAAGCCTTAAAGAAACCCAATGAAAAGTATTTGTAAGAAACCTGGGCTACTATTATCCCTCCAAATTCTTGTAAATGGTGACTGTGCCTGATCTGTACTTACATTTAATTAAGTGGACACAATTCTGCAAGCCCCTTTCTGTCTCTGGAGAAGCCATTTTAGTTTATTGGGTTCAGTGATTATTCCATTCTGCACAAATAATCTGAATAGATCTTTCTTGAAGTATTTATTCCAGTAATACCACAGAATGTAAATCCATTAGCAGTATGTTATCTGAATTCCAAGACAACAAATTTCAATTGTTTGGTTTAAGTATTTTACTTTGTATAATTTGCTTTGTTGCTTTGTCTCTTTGGCAAGATAGAAGCATGGAATTACTGACTCCCAAACGTTTTTAGGAATTCATGGCTACATTAGACATTTTTCAAATGTAATATTTCAAATTTAAGAAGCATATTTTTCTTTTTATAAAGCCCAAAATCTAGAGAACGATTACATGGAGTTGAATATGTGACAATTATGCTTGCCCTACAAAGGGCTCATATCTGTTTGTAGTCCTGACCTGCAAGTATGTTGACTTGCAGAGTTCGTCATCATAGATAATGTTAATTCAGGTTTTTTAAATATATAATTTAGCACTAAACTGCAAAATATTACTTTAGAGAGTTAATGCAATTCTTCCTTCATGTATTCAGAACTGAAAAAAAATTAGCTCAGTGGTCAGAGTCAGTGTAAGGCTGCATTCTTGGTTTATGTGATTAAAATTTTGCTCTGAGGAGATCTAGGTGGCTTTCTTTATCACAGTTCCTCCTCCTTTTTATAATTAATACTTTATGACTATTTTACCTTATTTCAGCCTCCTTCATGCAATTTTTGTAAATCAAATATTTAAGAGAAAAGCACATCTTGTGCAAAGAAAAAAACAGTGGAAGTGATGATGAGATATAGAAACTCCTTTATGAGAAAAGGCTAAAGCATCTGGGATTTTTAACTTGAAGTGAAAGTGGACAGGGGTATAAAATTGTGCATAATGTGGCAATTGTGGGTTCAGATACATTTTTCCTCCCTTTCTCATAGTGGTAGAGTTTGGAGGTTCACCTATTACAATAAAACAAAAGGAATGAATGTATGAACTTTAAAAAAGCATATGGGTACTTCTTTACACAAACCAGTAACTGGCATAATTTCCTGGCACCAGATGCAGTGATGCAAAATTAAGGTGATTTTAAAAGAAGACAGAGCAAATTTGTAGATGTTTGAGCTATCAAATGGGTAGTTGTCTTAGCGGCTTTTTATTATCATGAAAAACATAGGCAATACATGTAATCCTCAATTTACAACAATATGTTTATTTACAACAATACGTGACAGTTAGAATTACAACAGTGTGAAGGTTAGAAGTTGCAACAGTAACTTCCACGCTTACTAGCATTGCAGTACCCCCATGGTCACGTGATCAAAATTCAAATATTTGACAACTGATTCATATTTATGCAATGTCTTGGGGTCATGTGATTCCTTTTTGTGACGTTCTGACAAGAAAACTCAACCGGGAAGCCAGTTTCACTTTACAACAATGTGACTAACTTAATGACTGCAGTGATTTGCTTAACAAATGTAGCAAGACAGCTCATAAAGTGGAGTAAAACTCACTCAACAAATGTCTGGTTTAGCAATGGAAATTTTGGGCTCGATCGTGTTCGTAAGTCGAAGACTATCTGTATCTCTTAATACCAGCCAGCTGCTAGAGAGTTAACAGTGGAAGAAGGCTATTGCGAACTTCCTGAAAGCATCTGGTTGGTCACCTCGGAACACAGAATTCTGGGCTAGATTAGCTCACTGGTCTTCTCCAGTAAGCTCTTAATGTTCTTATCTATCTAGTGCATGCTTGTGAATATGTGTGTGTCTGTAACAAAGCCTACCATTTTATTCACTGCAACTGCTGTGCTCATTTTGAGCTATATGATATTATTTGGATAATTACGTGGCTAGAATGGCAGGTTGCAAACTGTGACAGTTTGGAGATTATATAAAGACTGAATATAAAGACTTTTGATGATTGCTGATACTGAATATTGCTGAAAGCATGTTACAGCTATTCAGTAGACAGATCTCTTGTGAGATTTAACATTTAAATTGACCATTCAAGAAAGATCCTTAAGGAAAAAATAAAAGAGTATGGTGTGTTAATACTCTTTTCTTTAAAGGCAAGTGCAGAATAATATATGTAATGCAGTAGAATTTTTTTTAAAAAAATATGTAACCGCAGTTTGTAAGGACCCATCAGTTAAAGAACATCGTTCATGTGAAAATTGATTTCTTCCTATAGTATTTTTGTGGTGTGAAACACTGAGATATATTTGCCCAAATTTATTCTTCCACAGGGCTTAAGGACAAAGTACATTCCATATTACTAAACCAAATGTATGGACATAATATGTTATCTCAGAGTATGATCTCCGAACTGGAAATTCCCTATTTAAATCCCTGGCAACTCAGGTGATTTGGGGCAAGCATCTGTCTACTATATGAGGCTATGTGGATAATAGTTCTGCCCTGCCTTCCAATGCAGGAGCAAGAACTACAGGAGTAATTCTCCTTAACAGTATTAGTTTGAACATCAGGGTGTCTGTATGCTTTCTTTCCATTTGGCTGGCAAGTGTGATGGAATACTGGGAATTCTAAGGGTGTGTGTGTGTGTGTGTGTGTTTGTGTGTACGTACGTCTTTGTTGCTCAGCCTTCTTTTTCTTAAATATATGATCAGCCTTTTTTAAAAAATTCCTTACCGGCTTGCTGAACAGAACACCTTTTTATCTGTTTGTGGTAGGTCTGCTTTTGGCTCAGCGGTGTGGCTGCCGCATGCTGGTGGCAGCCCTGGCAGGCGAAAAGGAGGAGGGGGGGAGCGCCCCTGTGATGTCACTGGGAAGGAGAAGGCCTGTGAGTGGGTCATTTGGAGGTGAAGCTTTTTGTGAGGAGAGTTCAGGCGGAGTTCAGCTGCATAACATTACGCAAATAGGGGGTGGCTGGAGGAACAGCAGAAACCTCCGATTTAGAGAGGGGTGATGCAGGCAAAAGGGGCCGCCCTGGCCAATTCCTTGCCACAAAAAACAGGGGGGGGTTGCTTGCTTTTTTTCCTTGCCGCACTCCAGGGATGGAGAAAACACATGATGATGCGGTGTCTGCAGTTTTGTAGCTACAGACAGCTGCTGGAGAGGCACTTTTTTTTTTAACGCCCGTCCTTTTTCTCTCCTCCCTTCCATTCCTCCTCCCCTTCCTTTATTTCATTCATTCATTCATTCATTTCTCTCTGTTTCCTTCTTCCCTCCTCCCCCAGCCTGCGCTTTTCCACATTTGGTTGGGGCTGCGCAAGACACAGCACTCAGCAGGTAAGGAAAGAGTTAAGCTGGTTGAGAGCCGACTTTTCGAGTCGAGGAAAGATTTTGTGCTGCCTTTAATCTATCAGTCCTATACATCACACACATACATACGCACACACAAAATACATGCGCGTTTGCGCTCTCTGATCTCTCTCTCTCTCTCTCTCTCTCTCTCTCTCTCTCTCTC
>JAPKID020005103.1:0-11310 GCA_026931265.2 Tropidonophis doriae | reverse complement strand
TGCCCTCAAAATATCACATTGTACCTTATCTACCCCTTTCCTTATAAAAACTTGTAAAAACCAATAAAACTTTCTAACATTAAGAAGCACCAGAGTTTCAGCCTCTTTTTAGAGGAAAAAAAAGGTGCATCTTATACTCTGAAAAATACAGTACCCCTAATGTTAACCCCAAGATTCATCTGAGAAAATTAGTGGAGTTACTTAATAAAAACAAAAACTCAATCTCCCATATCCAACTCCAGTATTCTAATTTCACTTTTTGAAAGTAGAATTGTAATGGGAGCAGGGATACTTTTACCAAATATTACAACTTTCAGGAAACATTTGATAATCTTGGGAAAATAAACACTGATTCATTTGTAAGACTATAGAGCTAAGCATTATATTCTTCTGCATCCTTGAAATGTACATTTTTACTGAGAAACAGGCTATCCTTTTCAAGGATTTGAATGCTGGTGTAAGAATTAGCTACACCAACTGGAAAAATGCACTAGGGCAATTGTGTCACTGATCATATTTTTGACAATGGTAGGTGTTAGGATTAGGCAAGAATGACCCATATCACCATTGGTATTCTGAGTCTTTCAGATCTAAAATCCCTTTATTCACCCAAAATTTCAGGATTAATCATCTCTCCATTTTATCAGTATCTTTTTTATTTGCTCTTTACTCGTTAAATTTATTTACTGGCTAATTCATCGTAGGGCTACTTTAGGTGGCTTGCAAAATAAAATGAAAGGAACATAAACAGAAGTAAAATAATAGAACCCACAAAATAAACAATGGAAAAGGAACACAATGATTAATACCTCAATATGAAAACCAAAAAGATGGATGGGTAGACAGTAGTTTTCTTTTAATCGATTGTAATTTTTAAATTGATTTTAGTTGATTTTGTTAACTGTTTTATACGGTTATCTGGTTTTTAGAATGGGCCCTTAAATTTAATTAGTTTTTTAATGTATTTTAATGTATTTTTGCATCGGATGTTTTACTGTTTTACTATGCCTGTTCACCGCCCTGAGTCCCGCAAGGGAGAAGGGCGGTATACAAATTTAATAAAAGTAAAGTAAAGTAGAGAGTGGGAAGGGGAGGTGGAGTCTGCCATCAGTCCATCAGCCAATTCCAATGAAGAATTCCTCATTTGGTTCCCAGCCCAACCAGCAGATCCAGGACTTCTTATATATAGGATTATATTCTTAGAGGTTAGGGTAATATACACTATCTTAGAGTCCACTTAAAAAGAGACATTAATTAAGGGCCTCTCCCCACTTTGCAATTTCTTCACCAACACCAAATAGACAGCATGTATCTTCTATCTATCCAACTGTTGTCAGGATGTTTGCAGCCCGGCAAAGTAATCCCAATTTTGCAAAGTGATTCAGTTATTCAAGATTGCACTTACCAGCAAGACAAAGAATACAAAGAATACAAAGGTGATGAAGTAAATTGGTCCAAGAATTCGATTGGCATGTTCTATATCGGCAAAATTAAAATCTCCAAGTACAATACGAAACTGGGTAAAACTTAGGAGGAAGCAAAAAATATACTAAGTATGATATTCTATCATTCACACTAAGGTTGCAATCCTGTATAGTAATTTGGTACCACTGAACATTTTGGAGTTAACAAAGTTATGATACTTATGTAAACTATTCTGCAATAGGTACCTGATACTAAATTTAGTAATATGAAGAACCATCGATTACTACTGAGTTATTACCATTAGCTTACAAGCCTATCTTTGATGAAATTGGATCAAATAATTTCTTACTATTTTAGATATTGGCCATCAAATTTCTTAAAGCTGTCCAATGATATCCAAGAAACTGAGGAAGATGGTTTTTTGGGAGAGGGGGAAGATCATGACACTGGTTATGTCCTGCTTGCAGAGCTGTACCAAGTAAAACCTTTGTTTCAATTTGTTTCTGAAAGTTATCTAAATTGGAAAATGATTTACTTTGAAGAAAACCTTGAATTGAGTATGACTGCTTTGCTCAAAGGCCAAGTTTCCCATCCCAATTGTGCTTGTAAGTTGACGAACAGCTGCATCAAGTATTTCATGTACTTTGGCCCTCCTCTAAAGAAAATCCTGCTCTAACTAATGACACAGTGAAACAACCATATTAGATAACTTGGAAGGTTCCATACATGCAATTCTGAAAAGTGGAAAACTCATCCACTTGTGACCCAAAGACCAGGTAGCCCAGCTGTGCGTATGCAAAGAAGATGATAAAAAACATGATGGCAAATCCTATGATGTCTTTAGCACAACGGGACAGAGTAGAAGACAGCTGAGTCATTGTCTTGTTAAAACTTATGTATTTAAATATCTGGAATACAAAAAATAGAGGGCATTATAATGTGGCTAAGACTCAACTCTACCGCATACTCTTAAATCTTAAAAGACTTTCTACATCTCTCCCAAGAAATCAATATTAAACTTTAAAACCAGTTCGTTTGAGATTAAAGAACTAAAGAAACAAAACGATCCACAAAAGGATTTATAGAAGGATTTCTGTTAGATTCCCAGGTTATTTCTCAATATTCTAGACCAGGGGTGTCAAACTCGCGTTGTCATATGATCTATTGTGACTTTTTCCTCCTTCGCTAAACTGTAGATGGGCATGTCCAGCATGCGACACGGGCTATGAATTTGACATCCCTGTTCTAGACTATCCTAGCTAATTACTGTTATGTCGGCTTCTTGTCCATTTCCAGCCCTGATTGATAAGGTCTGGCCATAACCTTTAGAACCCTCACTGACTACGTCCTATTGTATCTGAAGGAACTTCCTCAACAGGAGTTGGAGGTTACGTTATCAATTGGGGCCAGAATTTTCATTGCTAAGCTAAGAGATCATTAAGTGAAACATCATGTGGTCAGGCCACTTAATGACAGCAGCCCTGGTTGTGATAATAAGGCAAGGGCTGCATGTGACTGTGACATGAGAAGAGGTGATGAAACTGTACCAGAGTAGCAAGTCAGTAAGAAGGCAGGTGATGCTATGGGGTTTGGGCAAATAGGCAGGTGACATAGGTAGATGCTACAAAGTATAAGACAGATAGATGTTATAATAAACTTAGTTTATTATAACACTGGTTTTATTGTGATTTCTTACTTTCTGTCAACTTGTTGATAAAGCAAAAACAGCAACCACATTCCAGGATAGAAACCTGATCAAATTATCATGAGTGAAGGGGAAAAAAATGTAAACGTTCCTTAAAACTTTACAATGGGTTTAGAATGTTTTGTTCTTTTTTTATATTTTGTTGCGATTAACTTTTTTAAAAAACCAATACATTATGACATCAAATTAGGTTAATAGCAGTACCTTTATCCATGCAAAGAAGACATTCACTGAAATCATATTATTATAACGGGTCTGCCAAAATCCAAGGAAGTAAAAGTCTGGATAAGAATCTGAATTAGAGAGCAGATTTTCCATAAGCCTGGATACCTCAATCGTTCGATAAACATTGAAAGCAATAGCAAACAAGGACAACTGAACGAGATAAAAAGCAGAGGGTTGTAAGGCTACAATTGAGAAAATCAATTTAGGGCTGCAAATCATACATTTATTAATATTGCAGAATGTAGGTAAAATACTTGAGAGAATTCTACGACTTTATGAAACATCATACTCCGCTATTCAGTATTTTAGCGTTTAGTGATTTTTTTTTCTAAAGGGAAGCCTTTCTAAACCAGTAATAAAATCCATTTATTTGACATTTTATATGAGTTGCCTTATGTAAAATTACCGTGGAGGCAGCCAACAACTATACTCCAACTTAAAACATAGTATAAAGGCAACAAAAACAGAAAGCAAAACAAAACATCAATTATATTTAGCACAATCAATAATTCCTGTGATGGCCACCCATTATCAGTCAGTGTCATAAGAATTCTGGAACATATAGTAGTACTGACTTTAGTTGTTTTCAAAATATAAGGAGGGTAAGGTGCCACATGTACTCCCAAGGGGAGGAGCAATATTCCAAAACTGGGAGCTGCTAGGGAGAAGGCTTATTGTACTAGTACAAGCAAATATACGTAGCTCAGGGTTGAGTATGGGCTCCTTGGTGCTCCAGTTTCTAACCCTCTCTGAATCAAGATATCCTGATGACTAACATATCCCTGATCAGCATTCAGCTGGTCTACTATAATGGATTTTATGTGGGGCTGCCACCAAGACAATATAGAAATTGCAACTGATACAGAATAAACCACAGTGTCTAAAAAGTTGTTCTGGGCAGAATACCAATTTTAAAATTGCTCCACTGGTTAGCAGAAAGCTTCTAGGCACAACTCTAGGCTAAGCATTATCTTAAAATGGCAAAGCGCCAGGATACATCAGGTATTGCTTTGCTAGACTTGAATCAGCCAGGAGACTTGGTAACAATCTCTCTTCATGAGTGGTGGATGAATTTGTACCACACAAGCAGGGCCTAATGGCCACAGCCACTCCATCTTGTCAGGAGTGAGCCAAAGTCTCTTCCTCCCCATCCAGACACAAACAGCCTCCACACTGGGCATGAACCTTGAAAGCTTCACTTGTACAGTGCAGGATAGGAATGTAAAGACGGATATTATCACCATACAGATAATATCCAACCCTAAACTGGTGGATGACCTCACTCAGTGATTTCATATGTTAAAAAGGAGAGAAGTAGGCAAGGGGCTGTGAATGTGATCCCTCTCTCTGTCTCTCTTTCCTCCTGTCAACACTGATGGCAAGTTGCTCCATTAGTTAATTGTTCTCATTGTTAGGAAGTTTCTCCTTAATTCCAGGTTGTTTCTCTCCTTGATTAGTTTCCACCCATTGTTTCTTGTCCTCCTGTCTGGTGCTTTGGAAAATAAGTTGACCCTCTCCTCTTTGTGGCATCCTCTCAAATACTGGAATACTGCTATCATGTCACCGTCTAGTCCTTCTTTTCTCTAGACTAGCCAAACCCAAATCCTGCAACTGTTTTTCATATGTTTTTGTCTTCAGGCCTTTCATCATCTTAGTTGCTCTTCTTTGCACTTTTTTTTTCTGAATTAACTACTGGGTAATGAAGCATTGCTACACAGTGCCTCCTACTCTTAACCCCTGCAATTCGTCCAGAAGGATGACATGAACTTGAAATCTGCTGTGCACTAGAATGGATGCACCCACAAACTTCATCAAGCCATGGGGTGGGGAGGCTATTATGTTATTTTATTAATTTATCTTCTTTTATTGTATGTATGTATGTTGTATAAATTATATCATATCCCTGTAAGCTGTCTTGAGTTGCCATGTGCAAATAGACAGCAATATAAATTTTCTAATAAATAATAATAAATAAATAAAGTAGCAAACAAATATCAGCACGACCAGCCCTGTCTCCATAATAATATCTTGGTCTGAAGACAGACTGCAACAGGTTCAAACAACTTGTTTTTTCCAAGAGCCTGTTTGTCACCTTTTGGTTGCCATAACAACCTGGGAGGGGCCATGATTGAACAAACAGGTGGTTGATTTGACAGCCTGGAGGACTTTGTCCTCTGGAATCGGAGAATTGAACTCAGTCTAGATCAGGGGTGGGCAAGCGTTGCAACTTTAAATCTGAAGGACTTCTGCTCCCAGAGTTCTCCAGCCAGCAAATCTGGCTGGAGAAGTCTGGGAGCTGAAGTCCTTCAGACTTAAAGTTGCAAGATTTGCCCATCCTTGGTCTAGATCATCTCATGGGACTACGTTTTGGAGATCACCCTTGAGCTGGTCTCTGATGAATCCGAATGACTTTATCTGTCAAATAGTGTAACTATTTCTCAGATAGTCAAATTCCAGCCCCCACACAATGAGTCACTCTGAAAAGGGCCATTTAGCAGCTATCAGCTGACACAGTGAGGGCAAATAATGGTGTTTTGTTGCCTTTATCACTACAATATAGACGCAAAAATGGACTCTAACTTGGGTTTTAACAGATTAACAGAGTTGGGAAGAGACCTTGCAGGTCATCTAGTCCAACTTCCTGCCCAAGCAGGAGACCCTACATCTGCCTCTACTTGGGATCAAACACACAACCTCTGTGGCCTAGAGGCGAGAGCTCCACCTCTAGGCCACAGAGCTCTGCCAAAAGTAAAGACTCCAGATGGGACGCAAACCCACAGATAGGACGCAAACCCACAATCCCTGGTTTAGGAGGCCAGTGCCTTATCCATTAGGCCACTGGGGCTACTTTTTTTGTTTTTTATGGTGAGAGTTCCTCTTCCTGTAGTAGTTTTCCAGGCATTGCTTCTGGGACTTTATCTCTGAGATTCCCAGTGAACCAAAGTGCAATTCTTTGCATGTTTCCCTTTCTTTGTTCTTCAGGGTTCCAAAACAGAGGAGTTAATTATGGCAAAACCTTCTCTGATTCATTACTTCAGATTTTACCTTTCATTGGACCAATGTATGTTATGCCCTCAAACAGAACAATCAAGGCAGACAGACAGACAGACAGACAGACAGATGCTAGGTAGGTGGGTATGTTTTTATAAATTTAATTTTATTATATTAATTTATTGGAGTCTTTTTATTACTTTTACTGTTTTAAATGGGGTTTTATACTTTGTAAGCCGCCTTGAGTCACCACGGGCAAATAGGCAGCTATATAAATTTAACTATAAATAAATAAATAAAATAGGTAGGCGGGCAGGCAGGCAGATTTCTACCCTCCTCTTATCCACCTTGGCATCAATTAAAAATCCCATTTTCTAAATCAACGACATGGAAATGCTGAAACTTACCAAGAGCAATAACATATCCAGCCAATTCCAAGCATCTCTAAAATAATGTCCTTTCAGTTTCCGCATTTTTATAAACTCTTGAATGAGGAATGTGAAGATGAAAAGACAGAAGATGACTTCACAGGACGCTAGAAAATAATCATAATAGGTGACGTATCTGAGAAGTTTTACAGAGTGGAACTGCCAAGAAGGGATTACGCCACCTGTTGCAGGAAACTCCATAGTCAGCCTGTGTAAGGAATACAGAAGATGCCCTTGGTGTATCCAGAAGATGGTGGGTGATGTCCTACCTCCTAAGCTAAATGAAACTATGACAAAACCTACCCCAAGAATAATGATGTTCCTGTTATTTCAACTTTGTACGACTAAAGATTATAGTAGTTTGTTCATTTTTAATTATACACATTTTGATGTGTATAATACACAGTATGAATTTTGATGATAATGATTTGGTGCATAGATAGCCAAGTAAAAAAGAACACAACTACAACAGCATAACATAACAGGAAGGAGTCTTCATGGAATTCCTGACTTAAGAAAGGCAGCTCAACAGAAGTATGGGGTGCTAAGGAACAATTAAAACAGGGATGATGCCAGGAGTCCAGAATGAAGAAGCTGAGCTTTGAATTGACAGTATGTAACAAGCAGGTAGAAGCAGAAGAATGAGATGTGTACTGCAATTTTGAAGAGTATGTTCTAGAAAAAAGTAGAAGCTCGATGTGTAAATGGGAATTAAGAGATGGAGAAGCTCTAGACCTGAAGACCCCTGAATGAAGGAGTGTCTACAAGAAATGGCTGAAGGAAATATCTGGGTACAATCATTATGCCCAGTCAAAATTGTAACTGCTTGAAAGTCTCAACTTACTATGTTGCTTTAATAAGGACTTTTCAAGTGGAACTCAATCAAGTCATCCCCAACAATGCAGGTATTTCAGTAAGTTACTCTCAAAAGTAGGACATACATAAAACAGAGTGATTGGAAGAACTCACCTGACTATGCAGAAGAGGTTAACATTAGCATTGTACATTGAAAAATCAATGAAGACAACCCTTGTCCCTCGGGTGATCCAGTTGTGTTCCTTGAGGAAGGTCACCATCTGTAAACTTTGGTTCTTTGATTTGCTCAGGATGAACATAAATCCTCCAGTACTATATAGGCCAATAAGGCCCCAATGCCAAGGAGCTAGAGTAGCAGAAGTATAGTAGTGCCATCTGGTGGACAGAAGAGTATGAATGTAAACTTTTACAGTTAAATGTCACAGCTTTCCAAATGTAAATAGTAAAGCATTTGTCATTGGTGCAAATGGAAGTCCTTTTCCCCATACAGATGCAGGTAAGGAGCAAAACACAATCAGGACCAAAGTACAGGTAGACCTCAACTTACAAATATTCATTTAGTGACCATACGAGTTTACAACAGCACTGAAAAAAGTGACTTACCACCATTTTTCAAACTTACGCCCACTGATGCATGGTCACATGATCAAAATTCATATACTTGGGAATTCATATTTATGGTGGTTGCAGTATCCTGGAGTCACATGATCATCTTTTGCAATCTTCTAACAAGCAAAATCAATGAGGAAACCAGATTCACTTAACCACCATGTTACTAACTTAACAACTGCAGTGATTCATAATTGTGGTAAGATGGGGAAAACTCACTTAGTAACCGTCTTGCTTAGCAACAGAAATTTCAGACTCGAGCTTAGCAGAAAGTTATTAAACCAGCTCACCAGCATGCATTGTTTCGGAGTTAGAACAATTTAAATAACGAAAGAATGGGATTTTGTCTGAGAGGGATTTGAATCCCATGATCAATCTGCGTTTGTTAAACCAGGGCTCTCCAACCTTTGCAACTTTAAGTCTGAAGGACTTCAATTCCCAGAATTCTCCAGCCAGCAAAGCTGGCTGGAGAATTCTGGGAGCTGAAGTCTTTCAGACTTAAAGTTGCAAAGGTTGGAGACCCCTGTGTTAAACTGCATGTGAAATGAAGGCAGGGGGGGACCCCAAACAAACCTGAGATGCAATTCATACTTACGCAGTATCATTTTTAAAGCCAAAGCTTCCTCTGTCTTCATGGTTGTAGCTATACTGCCCGTAGCATTCTCTCATAAATGCCCGAAAAGAAGGGTAGACGGAGCAAGTGTTGTTACGGACTTTCAATTGCCGGATCTGAGCCACTCCGAGGAGTAAGTTCTCATAGTAGATATGGCTACTGTTTCTGTAGGTACTGGTGGAATTTTCAATATACCAGCTGTTCCAATAAAGCCCATCCAGAAGTGGGCCTTCTAAAAACTATCACATGAAAGAAGTTACTCATTTGCTTTTTCACAGAACAAACCCATCCTTTGAAAATCATTTACAAGGAGTCTAACATATCTGAGAGCTCATGGACAGAATGGGAAACCATCCACACCGTGAGGAAAGTGTGTTCATCTTCTTTGGTTTTGCAACCCTCTTGCCCAGGAAAATGTAACAAAACCAACTGTCGCATCACTTGTTGACATTTAGACATACAGAATCTCTTAGTATTATTTTGAACAATATTTTGAATTTTATTTCCAGGCAAGATCTATACACATCTGTTCAGAAGCAAGCCCCTCGGGATTATTTTGGCTAATTCTGCACATACTGTATTTTTCAGAGTATAAGACGAACCTTTCCCCCCTTAAAAGACTGTGGAAATGTTGGTGCATCTTATACATCAAATACAGCCATTTTTGGCCTACCGAAGCCCAGCCCTGCATCCCATTTTTGCCCAAAATGGTTCATTTTTGGCAAAAACAGGCGTTTTTGCCTTCTTCCAGATCCCAGAAGCACTCTGCAGGCAGGGCTAGAGGAAGGCAAAAAGCCTCAGTTTTTGTGAAAATGGCCCGTTTTGTGCAAAAATTGGGGCATTTTTGACTTCCTCTAGCCTGCTAAAGACTGCAGAGTGCTCCTGGGGGCTGGAGAGGACAAAAACTTTTTTTTTCTTACTTCTTCAAAATCTTGGTGCGTCTTATACACTGGTGCATCTTATAGTCTGAAAAATACAGTAATCTAAACTTTAAAAAAACTTGTTCCTAATCAATCTTCTGTGAACATGATCCCCTTCTGCCTACTTGTATGAAGGATTGTTCCCACAGCTCTTTGGCCTCCTATACAGCATCCGATACATATTGAATATCCAGTCATCGGTCTTTTAAATTGCTAGTCTGAAGGGGAAGATTTCCTGTCTACAATCCTGAAGAACCACTGCCAACCAGTGTTGCCAACACTGGCTAGAAACTCAGTGCAAGGCAATCCGATGTGTATGGAAAGGCTGAAAAACAAGAGCTTGAACTTCTGAATTTAGTAGGATTGCCACCAAAAGGCAACTGGTGAGGATTCTGGGACCTGCAACCTAAAGGTCTCCAAAGACTGCATGCAGACTGTTGGTTGCCTACTCACCGCCCCGAGTCCCTTCGGGGAGAGGGGGCGGTCTAGAAATATAATAAAATAATACTCCTAAACTAAGCCAGAATTTAATTGCAGTATGTTGAACAATAAAAAAAACCAGTCCAGGTCTGGTTGGGTTTGCACACTGCCCTAAACCATAGCATGGCTTATTGGCTTTGGACAGATATAACAACGCTTACTAAATCTCAGTCTTGCAGATAATCAAATTATTCATGATTGGTTTTAGACAATTCTGGATTTACCTGGTTGCTCCTATCCCTGTTGGACTGGAATTGGTCAGAGAAAGTCCCAATGCACCAAACAGGAGGATTTTGAGGAGAGGCAGAACATTTCAGAAATACCCAATGAACTGGAGCCAGTCCTCATAACAATGGCCGAATCAGATAGCTATGGTATAAGCTGTCAAAGAAACCAACATTTTTAAAAGAGCAAAGATAGAAAGGAAACTTTACCTCCCAAAAGTCGGTGATGCTGCCCATCGTTTTGAAGATTGTCTTATCTTTCTCTGAGAAAGGCGTTTCCAAGAAGAGATTGGCCATTACTCTGTTTAGGTAATACATATCTGTGCTCACCATCCCAAATGTCACTGCAGAGAAAAATAGGCAGAAATCTGACCTGAGGAAATGAAACAGCAGGCGGTTCAGACTGCCTAACACTCTTGCCCTGTTTATTCATGGGAAACCCAAAGAAACGTGATTTCTGAACTTCTAATGGGCCACAGCAAATATCAGGGGGAAAAAAGGCAATCATGCACTATATCCAAGATCTTTGTTATTATGTAGAAACAACAAGGTATGCTTCCCTCTTCATCCTTAGACATTTCTACATCTTCTACATCTTTCAGAGGAGCAAATGCTTTCTCCCAAGCTTCTCGACTTGTTGTCCATGACTATATGGTAAAGGTTCAGCTGATGTCCTTTGATGACGTTCCCCTTGTCTTTCTGAACTCTTTTCATCCATTGCATTGAAATTTCCTGTAAGATTGCTTCTTGCCTGATTTACATGCATACATTCTACTTCAAAACTGTGTTATCTGTTATATCTCATCTATCTATCTATCTATCTATCTATCTATCTATCTATCTATCTATCTATCTATCTATCTATCTATCTATC
>JAPKID020005102.1:0-11310 GCA_026931265.2 Tropidonophis doriae | reverse complement strand
GAGCTGCTTTGGCTCCATATAAAAAGGGAGCTAAATATCTTGTGTCAGAAGGCAATATCTGTGTGAGGCTTTCCATTAGTCATCCTTTTCTATGTTCGTATGGATCCTCATCAGTGTGTATTATGTCAAGTTCAATAATGTCTTCAGGTATGAACTCTCTTAATCTTATCTGATGACAACAAAATGTACTTTTGAGTTGGGAGAGAACAATGCATCCCGTCTGATGAAACTTTCTTCCTGTCTGTAGGAAGGCATTGCCTATCTCATGGGACAAGTGTTTTTTGCCAGACAATGCAAAATGCCCTCTCACCTTTTCTTAAAACTAAAGAAAGGAAATAGGACAGCTGCCAGCCAGAGATGAAGAGTACCAAAAAAAAAAAAAAAAGCCACATCATTTAGGGCTAATAATTACCAGAAATTCTTGATACAGTAATTGCAATTTATTCTTAGCATTTTCCATTTTAATAGAAAACATTATCATAACTATTCCATAACAAGTTTTTTAAATTTTGAAAACGATTGTTCATTATCTCAGATCAATGCAAGCCTTATATTAGCAAACAGAATTCATAATGCAAAGTAATAAATAAGGCAGCTATTTGAGGGTAACTGTACATTGAATTAACAACATCGAAAATCAGAGAAATACTGAAAAGCAATTCAACTGTCATACAATCAGAGGTGGTATTCAGCAGGTTCTGACCAGTTCTGTAGAACCGGTAGAGGAAAATTTGAATTTAAATGCCACCTCTGATTGGCCCCACCCCATCTATTCTCTACCTACTGAATCCCAGATGATCGGAGCAAATGGAGATTTTGCAGATACCTTCCCCTGGAGTGGAGAGGGAATAGATATTTACAGTATCCTTCCCCTGCCATGCCCACCAAACCATGCCCAAAGAACCAGTAGTAAAAGTTTTTAAATCCCACCACTGCATTCAACGTATATTTGTGTTTGTTTGATAAATCACTCAAATATTGACACTTCTTACCAGGAAGTACTGTTGTAATTTCAGACAATAAAATGGCATCCTCCTTAATTTGATTGGTTAATTTGTTGTAGGTTTTTGTTACACATGACAAATTTCAGCAATACCCATAATAGGAAGCAGAAGAGGAACCAATATTTAGGCTATTTAATTCTGCATCAGAGATCAAGTTTGAAATACAGAAATGAAGTTCAAGGTTAGAGAGATTAAACAAATGAAAAACTGGAGAACAAGGTGCCTGAGGGAGATCATTCTTCTGAATGAAGAACATCCATCTGCTGCTCCAAAATTGACAGTATTCTATTACACTCACATCAGGGGTATCCTGATGCCCACCTGGCATTTATATGCATTATATTTTATGCACAATACACATAAAAACAAGCACAGCTTTGTATGCATCATTGTGGCCACCACGTTAACTTTTATTTTACCATTCCCTATGGGCACCCCAAGTTCCCATAATCTTGTTTTGCTTGGGCAGGCAAACTAATGTTATTTTTGAATTCAACGTCACCATAGCTTAAATTGCAACATTTCTCTTTTATCATTTGTAGTATTTGCATTCCATGGAACTGGGGGTGGACAATTTTTCAATTTTTCTCACCTTGTCTCCAGCTGCTTGTAATCTGAGCTCTCTAGTAAGACTTCCCAGGGAATCTTATCAATGAGTCTGATTTTAATCTTTCTAGTTTATTTCTATGTAATTCCATGATTCTATTAAAAAAGGAACTGTCAAGGTCAATATTTTTTGCTTTTTATAAATACCATACATCAAACTCTTCCCTCCATCTAATTTCCAAACTATGTGCTAAGTATCATTAGTTCATGCCCCCTTCCCAACATACATAGACACTCTTCACTGAGCCAACAACAATGATTGGAATGATTGGATTTGGCCACAAAGCTACAGTATTCAGCCACCACTACAATTTTCAACTCATAAGCAGGAGAAAAGACAGATTAATATCCACCCACATTTCCCCGCATGACAACAGCTCAAATTGTATCAAGAACTCATTAGCAGTTCCTAATGTAAAAGTATTTGTTACATTAGGAACTGCTAGAAGAAGGAGTAAAGGACTGCCCCCCCAGCCTCCCCCTCTGACTTTTATCTGCATAAAAATTCTACAGAAGGAGGATTTGTTTGGAAAAGCTAAACTTTTGCTGAAACTTTGTCATTGGTTATTCTTAGTGCCAATAAAGCCTGATAAATCCATATATTTAAATGTTTTCATGATTATGTATAAATTCCATTTCATGACAGAAATAATACATTCCAGACAGTGAATTTCAGGGTGATAATTATACTTCTTGGGTGGTTAAAGTTACTCCACCTTAGCTGAGTGAGTAGATTTGGCTGTTGGCAAAGATGGTAAACTTTTTTGAGTTTTAGCTGACTTTTAAAAGAGAAAGGGGAAGAAAATTCAGTGTTGATTGTACATCATTATTATTGAATTAGTTATAAAAATGATCATAGTTCTGTGCATAAAATCTACATATTAATGATAAAAGCTGATGAAACATCAGTCTGCTTTTTACTTATAAGAATTATAACTCCATCCTTTCACAGCAGAAACTGTGATGCAATCCAAATAATGAGGCTATTCTTTGGATGCAACGAGGACCATACCACATTGGCTCTTCGCCTTACTATCCATATTGCTTCAACAGAAATAAAATAACACACATTTATATGTTAGGCTTCAAACCAGAACTCAGCAGTAAATCTCATACAACTAACCCCCTTATTCAACAATTGCTTAACTTGGCAGACAAATTAGATAAAACTCAACTAGATTTTTTCTATAGTGCAAAATTAAATCCTTAATATAGGTCTATGACCTAGAGTTTAAACTCTAGGCTTTTTCTCCTGCTGTTCTGAATTGGCTGTTTTCCTGATAGCCTTAGGAGCCAGCTGAATAACATAAATTTTGTAGAACTGCTGGTTGCATTGTCAGATTTGGTCCTTCCATCAAACATATCAAGTCCATTTTCTATCCAATAAATGATCTATTTATACTTCAAGAAAATTCATGAGTTTATCTGCTTTTTTAATAGGAGGATCATTTATGTTGCACATGTCCTTTTGTTGTCAAACTGAGAAACCTTTTTCTAGAAACTTGGTCCTTGCTTTTTGGATCATGAAGGCAAATTAAAGGAAAGTGACTGCTCCAAAGCTAATTTTCAATTCAAACATGAGCTAACACAGCATCATTTAAAAATGTGTTAAAAGTTATGAGTAGAACAAGAAAAGATATCACAGATAAAAGAGGAAAAATAACACATGCCAAAAGAGAAAAACAAAAGAGTATAAATCATCCACCCTCAAAATCAACTTTCCATACTGATCATGGCAAGTATAAGACAATTCCATAATATCTTCATCTCCTCTTAGCTGACAATCATAAAACTCTTCATTCCATAATCAACCTGTTAACTATAGGCAAATCAAATAAGTAATATATATGAGTGAATACATATGAATGAAAGCAAGTTATAATCTATCACATTGACCCTAGAAGCCCAGAAAATGGCTTCCCTATTGGAATCTCCCCTGTACTATTAAACATTAGAAGACCCAAACGTTTACTATGCAATTGCTTGGTTACTCAGATAAACAATCAATAACAGCTAATAAAGCATGCATTGCTACATTATATAACCAAAATATAGATGGAAAACATCGTGTCTGTCCAAGAAGACTTGTGTAGTTTCAAATCTATTAAACTGCATGGGCTGGAGAAACAGGCATAAGAATTAAATCTTGAGTGAATTGTGTTTAACACAGAAGTTATTGACATTCATTCATAATGGATTGCCATTTCTACAATATAACTGGTTATCAAGAGTGTTTACAGTCTCGAATGCCTGTTGTGCTCATTTCTAGTCCAGCCTTTTGAGAAATACCAAGTAATGGCAGCTGGTAGTTCAATCTAAGGGCAGACTACCATTATTACACAAAAATGCCCCTTTCATGCATTTGAATGGAAAAGTAAAACAAAATAGTATTTTGTAATTCTTTCAATCAAGAGTATTTTTCCTGAGCTCAAAATATGCTTTGTCTCTGTCTGTCTTCACATTCGTTGTCTGAGATTTCTAAATCAAATACTGAATCTGAGTAATAAGGACAAAGAGTAGAAACCTGAAGTTCAAGAACAGCTCTGTTTATTTGTATAATAAAGTTATTTTCAGGGTTTCTCTCTGCCATTTGAGCTACATATTCATCAGGAAATATAAGGGTACAATCACTATTATTTTGATAAAAATTGCTTATAAACAGCAGTATAAACTAAGACGACTTTTGAAACCCCAAAAAGTCAACCAAAAATCAGGGGTTGTCTTATACGCCGAGTATACGCACCCAGGTGGCAGTCAGAAACAGCTGAGGACCGCGGCTCCTCCGCTCCATTTCTGACTGCCGCCTGGCTCCCCGGCCGGCAGTCAGAGCCGCACTCCTCAGCTGTTTCTGACTGCCGGCCGGGGAGCTTAGCGCCAGGCGGCAGTCAGAAACAGAGCGGAAAGGTGAGAGGCAGCATGTTCGAAAAATGTCATTCATTAAAAATTTAATTAAAAAAAAACTGGTGTTGCCTCGGAAGTGGGGGGTAGTCTTATACGGCGAATATAGGCCTAAACCTATGTTTTAACTGTAAAATTAGGGGGTCGTCTTATACGCCCGGTCGTCTTTTACGCCGGAAAATATGGTAACTGTTTAAAAAAGCCTCTAAAAAGCGCCCTCTACTATAAGGCAGGAGAACTGCATGCCACATCTAGTCAGACTTTTTAGGCGTTTTATGATCCCTCAGCATGAGCAGAATTAAGCAGACACTTAAAAGCCTAAAAAGTCAGACTAGGTGAGGCACGCAGGTCTCCTGCCTCATAGTGGAGGGCGCTCATTCTTCCTGTGACTCAGTGGCAGCAGAGTAAGTGACGAGTCAAGTGCAGTCATTGGTCCCTTACAATTCTGTCATTCTGTTTAAAGCTGCAGCATCATGCTCGCTCATCCTCCTCCCTTTCTTTCTCCGTTTCTGATGCCCCCCACCCCACATTCCCTCTTTTCTTTCAGATTTCCTTTTTTTTCTTTTTTCTTTAATACATGCAATGCCTGTTGCCATTTGGATTGATTCTTCCCTGTTGAGTTAACCTTGCATGAATTGCAAAGGGAGGAAGATTGGGGAGTGGGGGATGCGAGCCTACCAAAGCTTCTGACAAATAGGTGGGTTAGTCAGTGGGGTGGCGGGGGAGAGGAGAGAATGCCTGAGCTCAGCTTTCTCCTAGTGAGCATTCCCTGGGCCCAGTGGGGGTGGCAGTTCCAGCACGCCCCCTTCAGCTCATGGCAGGTCGCCTCTGCGTAGGCGACTGGTGTGGAAGAGAGGAATCCAAGGCAAAAGCCGCATGTGGCTCTCCCCAGATGAGCTTCCTCGCCCCTCGGTGCTTTTTGTTGGAAGGTCCCCCCCTCCCCGCCTGCCAGAGTGTGGGAAACAGGCCTTTCCATAGGGAGAGGATGCAATAGCACTTTATTATCCAAGATGGGGACTTTTCTTTTTCCCTCAACCTCTGCTTCCTTACATTACTGTGTGTTAAAAAAAAAAGCAGGACCTCTGTTGAATCCAGTCATTTCTACTGAGCTAAGGCTTCACTCATTCCCTTTTAACCACCTGAAATTCCTTTGGTAACAGATGGGGATGGCTGCTCCCCCCCCCCCCCAGGCTCCAGGAGAAACACATTTATTCTTCATTGTTTTGTACCTACCCCTAGCTAAATAACACCTGGGGTGCAAAGCAGGGTGGTTGAGCAGACCTGGACATGTATGGGCTTTAAGCATACTGCTGAGGGATACACTCGGGGAAAGAGTAGGAATTCCTTCCCTCCCATGCCTTTCATCTCTTTTCTTCCTCCTCTATTCCAAATTAAATATGCTGAAAACTTCACCTGAAGCAACTTTTGTCTTTCAGACTGACTAGGTAAGTGAGGTCTGTTAATGTTTAATGTTTGTAAATCTGATTGTGATTACATCAGTGCCTCACCAGCCATGAATCTTACCATACATCACTGGCCATACTACAACATTGTGGTCACTTGGTCGTACAGTGATAAGTGCTACTAACTTCATTGGTTGCTTGTGTTTTTCAGATGTAGTTCATTGTGAAAAATGTCCATATGATCAGCATTCCAATAAGAAGCGAGACAAATGTATCCCCAAAATTGTAACTTTCCTGTCCTATGAGGAAACACTGGGTCTTGTCCTGGCTGTCTTTGCCATTGTCTTATCTGTAACTACAGCTTTTGTTCTGGGAATCTTCATTCAATACCAAGAAACTCCTATAGTCAAAGCCAATAACCGGGACCTCACCTACATACTCTTGATGGCTCTCCTACTTTCCTTCTTGACCACCCTTCTATTCATTGGCCGCCCCAAGAAAGTGACCTGCCTTCTTCAACAAATCTCCTTCAGTATACTTTTCTCAATTGCCATATCTTGCTTGCTGGCTAAGACTGTTCTGGTGGTTGTGGCTTTTCTAAGCACAAGGCCAGGCAGTAGAATGAAGAAATGGTTGGGGAAAACTCTGCCCAACTCCATTGTTGTCTTTTGCTCTGGGGTTCAGGTGGGCATCTGCCTTATATGGCTGGGAATCTCTCCCCCATTTCCAGATTCTGACTTTCATTCCCAACCAGGACAGATCCTGCTGCAATGCAATGTAGGCTCGGTCACCATGTTCTACTCTGCCCTTAGCTATTTGGGCTTTCTGGCTGCCATTTGCTTTTTTGCAGCTTTCCTTTCCCGAAAGGTGCCAGGGACCTTCAATGAAGCCAAATTGATCACCTTCAGCATGTTGGTTTTTTGCAGCGTTTGGTTCTCCTTTGTCCCCACTTATCTGAGCACCAAAGGGAAATACACAGTAGCTGTGCAGATCTTCTCCATCCTAGCCTCTAGTCTGGGCTTACTGGGCTGCATCTTTGTCCCCAAATGTTACATCATCATTCTTAGTCCTGATCTGAATTCAAAGGCACATCTGATGATAAAAAACTAGAGCTTTATGATTTTGGTGCTTTATTGAGAGGGCGACAGAATTTTTAGAAATACAGTGTTTTCCCAAAAATAACACAGGGTCTTATTTTCTTTTGACCCTCAAAATAAGCACTTGGCTTTATTTTTGGGGAGGTCTTATTATTTTTGAGGTGCAGGAGATATTGAGGTTGGTCACCTCATGGCTGCTGCTGGGTTGCAATATTTTCGTAGAGGGCTTATTTTCATGGGAGGGCTTATTTTAGCACATGTGGTCAAAAGTCTGATTGGGCTTATTATCTGGGGAGGTCTTATTTTCAGAGAAACGGGGTATAAAATAAGCTAGCTTGCCACCGGAATCTACAACGAAGTTTCTCTTTCCTCTATGTCAGCTTTGATTTAGACCTAATAAATGAAATTGAGGTACCAAGAAGCCATTATTTTTAAAAAAATTCTTATAGATCATGTATATGATTTCAATTGTCAATTTGAAAACAAAATGCTGACATGAAGGTGTCACTCCCAACATATGGTGGTTTACATGAAATTTGAAAGAATTGATATTCTTTTGAAGCAATAAAGAATTGTTCATCAGCTAAATGTTTATTCAATTTATTACACCACAAGTTTCTTTAAAGTGTTTCATTCCCAATTGTTTATGCCTCAAATTCAATTCTCAGACAATTAATGAGAAGCAAGAGAATAAGCGAAGTTGTTTCTTTCAAAGTCAAGTTCAGTGAGTGATATGGGAAATGTGTAATTTAAAGATATTTTAATACCTGAAGTTTTATTTTTATGCAATACTGTGTACTAAGGACATTTTTTTACTGAAGACTTTGAAACAATCTAATATTTTTTTTCCTTGTCAGCTAAAGATTACAAGGATTTGGTATTTTACCAATCCGATACCATAACAAGCCACTTCCATCCATCGTTTTGTCTTGCTTTCTGGAAAATAGGTTGACACACACATTCCTCATCTTTGTGGCAGCCTCTCAAATATTAGAACACTGCTAGCATGTCTCTGCTAGTCCTTCTTTTCATTAGACTAGACACACCCAATGTGTGTCTAGTCTATTGAATGTAATCAAAATTCATTCCTGGTTTTCTAGGAAGCATTTCTAAAAATGTCCCAAAAGTGCTTTTTCAAAAGGCAACTGGACTTTGTTTTTCCTTGAAGATGTTTCACTTCTCATCCAAGAAGCTTCTTTTTGTGTCAGATCTGAAGAAGTTTCTTGGATGAGAAGCAAAACTTAAAGTCCAGTTAGATGCCTTTTGAAAAAGCACATTCGGGACGACTGTGTCCTAGATGATTGAGAATCTCCATAGACTTGCTTGGACTATTTCAAAGCACTGTATATGAATGTTTATTTGAAGACTATTTGGCAACTTCAGACCTGACATGGCTAAGGAACATTCAAATCAGCTGGAGGCTGTCAGATATGAGGGTCTGGATTCAGAAACTCAGCTCTAAAGTACAGATATAGAGTGGAGTACATAGTGGTACCAAGGAAATTTGCAGAAATCAGTTTGAGATGTGCCTATTAGCCAATGTGAACAAACAAAGATAGGCTGGAGAATATTACTGGATATTACTGGAGGAAAAAAAGATGAGGATGTCAGCCTTCGCTTTACTGCCTGCTTCGGCTGCCATGGAAACGGGGAGGGAGGGGGGCTAGTGGGGTTCATAATAACTGTGCTGGTGGGAGATGGAGTGAAGAGGTGATATCTCCAGGCCCAACGGTATCGCATACCATTCTGATGACCGCTGTGGACGTGTTACCCATCTGACATCGGAGATGATATTACATTGGACACTATTGGAGGGGTTAGGGGTTATTGGGGTTGGCTTATTCCTTGATATGTATGCTTCACGCCTAATTTGCTCATTCCCTGCTTAACCTTTCGCTGTTGTTCTTTCTTAATCAGTAAAAGTAGCCTTAGACCTTCCTTTTGTGTTTTAAGTGCGTTCTTTCTTGGGTAATGGATGAAACAGCATGTGACAGCGAGGCTGTATTTGCCTTATTTGAGTATGGTGAATTCAACCATTGTTTATTCAATTTTCTAGATAATTGGCTAAAGATAGTGCAGATGAAGTTATACACTTATCATCATGAGCAGTCTATAAATAAAGCTCTGATTTATTCGTGAGTGAAAATAAAAGTGGGGTGAGGTGAGAAGAAGGAAGAGAAAATCAGCACTGGCTTGTTTTATGTTGAGTGCTGAATAATTCAGTCATGTCTATCCTCAATTACTTGATTAATTAATCTATTATCATTATCCATTACATTACCGGCAGTCGGTGGCAACATCACATCAGCATCACTTGATTTCCCTTAGTTACGCTGAATTTAATACCTATCAATTTGCTAGCACACATTCACCCCACCTGGGAGTGAGGGGAAATCAGCGCACATGTCCCACTTCTATTGGCCTCCTTTATTGTTTGCTCAAAAAAGAAAATAAATTCTGGCCAGGAGATCTTTATGCAGCAGATTTCCATACCCTGGCATCCTCCAGGTTGAAAATGCAAATCATTTAAATTCAAGAAGTTTCTAAACACCTTTCTGAGTTCAAAGCATGTCTGGGTGACAATAGCCTGACTTCCAGCTCAAAATGGGAAATGATTGAAGCAACTCACGCAGAGCTTGAAATGCTTCTGAATGACAGTGCCCATGGTGCTTAATATAAGTACATGGCAATTGGGCAGAGGAAATAATGATGGTGTCCTAGAAAGGGTGTTTGCCTGCATACAGCTATCTTGTTCTTAGTACATCAGTCTTTTCCTACACTGGACTATTTGCTCTTGGAAGTACTTAACTATTACTCAGTTATATGAGAAAAGCTAAACAGAAGCAAGTTCACTCAGAACCAGAGATGTTATTCAGCAGGTTCTGACCAGTTCTGAAGAACTGGTAGCAGAAATTTTGAGTAGAAGGGGTAGATTCTCACCTCTGACTGGCCTCTTCCCCATCTATTCTCTGCCTACTGAGTCCCAGCTGATCAGGAGGAAATGGGAATTTTGGAGTAACTTTCCCCTGGAGTGGGGTGGGAATGGAGATTTTACAGAATCCTTGCCCTGCCACACCCACCAAGCTATGTTCACAGAACCGGTAGTAAAAAAAAAATTTGAAACCCACCACTGCTCAGAACCACTGAATGATTTTGACCAGTTTTAAACATTCTGTGTGAATTTTCTTGATCAGTGTTTTGTATATCACCTAGAAGAGAATTCAGGGAAGGAGTAAGCAATGAGGCCTTGTCAGCTGAACATTAAGTTGAAGACTCAAATATAGAGTATATTTTAGACAATATTCACAATATTAAAACAATGCAGTTTTAAAATGCTATTATGATAGCTACTTTTATTTTGCTGTAGCTGCATTTGTTATATTACAGATACTGTTTTATTGTAATTGCGTTTTTGGTTTTATTGGAAGCAGCTTTGAATAGTTCCACGAGAAAAAGGATCTAAATAAGAGTAAAAATAAAAAAAAAATGCCAGTGTTTGAAATTTGAACCAAGATTTTAACAATTTCTTATTTCTTTCCATGTTTGAATGAGATTGCAGACTATATTGCAGTTCGTTTGTCATTGCTGTGTTTTATTTTCCTTTGTGACTAAGAACGTCTATCCATAATAACTCACAGCCAGAGAGACATAATTTAAACACAAGTAAACAACCTGAATTATTAAGGATGGTGCTTTTCTGCATTGGGTGAGCCCTTGTTTTCTTTTCTATATAACATTATTAAAAAGTTATAAATAAAGATAAATAGTATAAGAAACTAATATATATAAAATAAAGAAGAAAGGTAAGGAACAAAGCCAAAAGGAAGTATGAAGAAGTAACTTCCAATTTTCTTTACATCTGTTATAAATATAAATGTATCGCTTTCTCTGTTGTTGTATCATGATTTTTATTTTTTTACAATCTATTTTTGTAATAGCCCAAACCATAAGTTTCATATAAGTTAATGTTTTTTCTACATCACACGAAAAGTCTGCGAAGCATTCCTGTTAATCATAAACTTAGATAGTCTTTTCTCTAATCAAGGATGTCAGTTTGACCATCTCTGCAAGTTCCATCATCTTCACCATCCATTCCTCTATTGTAAATCATGTCAGACCTTTCTACTTCTATCCATATAGTAATCTTGCTGCAGCTACCATTTACATAAACAAAGTTCACACCTTTTTTTCCAACTGTTTATCATCATTCCCAAAAGAAAAGTTCTATGTTAGTCTTTAAAATCTTCTGAATAAATACACCTATTTAATTTCAAAACTTTCTGACTTTTTTTACTTTACACC
>JAPKID020005101.1:0-11311 GCA_026931265.2 Tropidonophis doriae | reverse complement strand
GGGGGGGAAGCAAAAAAAGGGGCCTTTTTTTGCAAAAACAGGCTTATTGTTTGTCAAAAAAAGGGGCATGCATAGCCTTTAGGAGGCTTATAGAGTGCTCCTGGCGGGTGGGGACAAAATTGAGCAAAAAATGCCCGTTTTTTGCTCATTTCTGCCCTTCCCAGCCCCAAAGAGCACTCTGCAAGGCTCCTAAAAGCTACGCATGGCCATTTTGGTGAAGGGGGCAGAGTTTCTGGAGGCAAAAAACACTGTATTCAGTGTAAAACGCACCCAGATTTTTAGCCTCTTTTGAGGGAAAAAGGTGTGTTTTATATGCCAAAAAATATGGTAATTTGTTTCGTTCATCACACTATTAGCAAATCTAAGGTGAGCTTCCAAAGATGAATTATCTGTAAGGGGGGAAAACCCTACTCTTATTTTATGGGTAAATATAGCATTCTATTTATTTATATTACCTTTTATATTCTTGACACTAATACCTGGATTAAAAATAACAATGAAATTATTAGGTAGATTTGCTACCTTGCAGGTCACTGTGGCTCCCACATCAGGCAGTAGCTGAGATTCCACATCTCTCATCACAGAGATTACCGGGAGCTGTAGGGAGGGTGAAAAACCAGCATCATTCAACCATGCGTTGTGTATTGAGCTACCACCAAAAGATAAGTTGAAGTTCAACCCCTTCTGGAATACCAGTATGTCAAGTCATTCAAAGCATGAAATCCTTATCATTATACCTCCCACTATCATCCACAGCACACACCACTACATGCAATCTTTGTTTAATGATGTTTCACAAATTATAATGGTCTTGGAAAGGGTGCCTTACAGCCAATAAAACATTTCTGGCTATTGTAAAATGTTGCATTCTCCCCCCATCCTGCGCCGTCATATTTATTTATTTTATTTATTATTCGATTTATATACCGCTCCTATCTTCATCAAGATAGACTCAGGGCAGTGCATATGACTGGATTTTGCAAACTTGACAACAGGCTCAAATGTACAACTGGTTGAAGTGTCCTGCAATCATGCGGCCACAATTTGCAATGTTCCTAATAAAATCAGGTCCACTGACATGGGTACACAACTTACAACTGAAATCCCAGACAAAACTGAGGAGTTAAGAAGTATTTCTATGTAGAAATATTTGATTCTCACCATGCCATTCTCGCTTTTCTTTATGAAACAACCAGCCAAAGAGGCAAAGATGGAACCGTGGCGTGTGTAGGTACCATTCCCAGAGGTTCCTTCCTCTAAACTGCAGAGTTGTTCTCCTGTGAAACAGAACACAAGCTCAAATAAGGAATAAGGTCCTCTTATGGCTGCTAATTTTACGCAACAGCTGTTGAAGAACTGTAAAAGTTCTCTTAAAATCCAAGTACACAAACTGGTCTGATTGAAAGCTTTTTGCAGGCATCTATCTAAACCACGGGAGAGGCTGCTAGATTCAATGGTGAGGACTGATAAAATGCATATTATTCTGCCTAGAACCGTGAAATGTTCCTTTGCTAGACAGGGTGCAATGACCATTTTTTGTGTAAAGTAGAGGATTCCACAATTGAACAGAGGGTTGGTCTCGATGATCTATCAGATCCCTTCCAGTTACATTCGTAGATATATCCTATGAACTAAAACCGACGCCTTACAAATCCAATTCGTGTCCTACAAACCAATTCAGAGTCCCCCGATTCAGCCCCACAAAGCTCTCTGGAGCTGAGCCCAGGGAATTAGCGCTCAACCCAGGAACGGTCCCTCTTAGAGCGGCTCCCATCCCTCCCTCTCCCGGTCACCCACCAGGAACACAGTAGCGCGCAGGAGCCATGCCGGGCAACGGAAAGGACTTGGCGCTAGGCCGCCTCTTCCCCGCGGGAGGCTGGAATTTCCATTGGCCGCTTCCAGGCTCACGTGACTTCCTCCAAGCACGCGTTCTCCTGAACTGCAGCAGCAGCCCACCGCTGAAGCTCGGATGTTGCAGCAGAGCAACTGTCACTAGGAGGCCGGCGGAAAAGAATGGGCTTTGGAGCGCATTGCATGACGGGAAGTGTAGTTTCATTTAGCTTAGCCAACGTGTGGTCGCGCATGTGCGAATAAGGATAAGGAGAAGAGAAAAAAAAATGATGCCGGGAAGGCTGCGATTGTCGAGGAGAGGTCTATAGAGCGGGGTTGATTGAGCCCCCAAAATGGCAGCTCCAGGTAAGCGGGGAAGAGTTGGAAGGAAACCGATTTGACAGTGGTGTCTATGTGATGAATGGCCTTTTTCCGCCTCTTTGGGTCCCCCCCCTGGCTGGCGCCTCCAGAAGTTCCTGCATTGCTGTTTAGGGCTTAAGCCTTCTTGCCGAAGTCTCCGTGCTCTTGGCGCTGATGTTGCTTGTTGCTGTGAAACGAGTCTGGGATGAAGTCTCCTTCGGTGGCCGAAGAATTGCCTAGCCTCCTCCTTGCAATGCGTGCGGGCAAGACCTCTTTAGGATGCTTTGTTTTCTCGCGTCTTAAAAGGACGATCGGGCGAAGCAGGCGTGCTTCTATTTCTTTAAGCCTTGGCCTTCTCCAAAGATTCCGGCGAATAGATGCGGCAATTCCTTTCTTGCTCCTTCCCCATCTCCGGTTGATTTTTATTGCCAAAGCCATATGTGTGCCTAAGTAGCTGAGCTTTGCACAGAGGCGGAGTTACTACCCGAGCACACCTTGTTCAACTTCCGAGAGTCAGGATGTATTACAACCTTTAGAAAGCGGTCCATTTGACTCTGCTTCCCGCGTTCCGTTATGTCTTGGTGTAAATTTGGTTGGCGAAAGACAATGACGGGAAGACAAAATACTTAAGTGTGTTAGTAAATATTCAGTACATGCTTGCATTATTTTTTTCTCTAACCTACTCATGCTTAATGAATTAATGTACTAAGCATTTTGTCCTGCAAGAATTACCAGGGTCTTCTGATCTTCCCTCTAAATATCCTACCCCAAGAAAACTACGGGTAATTGAGATCTGTTCTTTGTGAATATTATACAGAAATTATACAACGATCTGACGTTGGTTTTTAATGCATAATTTTTTGGACAACAAGACCTGTGCTACAATATTACACTTCCCACAGCTGCCAAATGAAGTGGATTCAGGTAATTCTTGACTTGCCATGAAATATTTTTGTGTGAGAAACTGATATGCCTGCTTAATCTGTGCAGTCATAATCTGTATACTCATATTGTCTCTTTACAAAGTGTGGGCACTCTTTTAATACTTGAAAAAGGGCATTATTGCATTTAAAATCGGTAGTGAAAGGACATAGAATTTGAGGCAATGATGGAATGCAAGCAGACCAATTTAGATTTTTCAGGATAGTAGATCTTTATTATTTATAATTTTCAGGCTGATTTTGCAAAGCTTTCCACATAATTTGTTTGGTTTCTTCTGGAACTTAACAGGAAGCCACACTCCTGCAATTGGTGAATTATCATCAAACTTTAGAATGAAGTTCCTCAATACCAAAGAAAGAATTCCACTCCATATGCAGGGACAACATTAAGAATAAATAACATGTTTTCTATTGACTATAGTAGAACTCTTATTTGAAATAAGAACTGGAAGAAGAGAGAGATATTAAGATTTTGTTGGCATAAAACCAGTAACAGTTGCTGCAGTTTTAAAGAGAAACACGTAGGTCTAATTTTACATTGGCTAAAATTTAATTTGATCTGCCATAGCATCACCTTACCAGGATGCTTTTGGCTCCCACAGAGGACTTCCAAGAGTCATTCTCACTTAATATTAATTGGCCAAGATCAGTTTTCTCCAGAGCTGATCCAGCTCAAGTTCCTTCTTGTTTTTTAATTAGCAGTTGCTTGATGCTGGACTTCTACAAACAGGTAAAAGTCATATTTTAAACATTTGGCCTTCCTTGCTGGCCATAGACTAGTCCAAGTGGGAGGATTGGCTCAAGTGAGGCAGAGATGCCAATGAAGAGATTAGTTTTGAGAGGGATTAGTGATTATGGAATACATTGGTATTTAGAAAAGATAAGAGATAAAAGCATGAATGAGTAATGAAAGCAATGGTTTTTTTTAGAAATAATTCTAGCTTCATTACTTGTCCTTAAATCTAAAAGTGTTCTATATATAGTGTATCCTATTCAAGAGTATTGGGCTAAATTCTTGTTATGCCTTAGCAGTTTAAATGATGTTCATGTTGGATAGAGATTATGGTGAACGAATGTCCAATATCTCAGAGAGGTGCCTAATCCTGGATTACAATTCCAGACCATGCCAGTTTCATCAGCTCTAATATCTTCACGATTTTATTTTTGGCTTCCTGCGAAAAAGTACTTTTTCTCCCTTTATTATGATTCCCTGCAGTTACGCAGGGGGAAAAGGAACACAAACATAACCATAAAGGATGTGCTGTTCGGGCAATTGTAGAGGAGGTTCTGAGCACTGCCGGCATTCTGTATACAATATGCATGTGGTTACACAAAGGATCTTGCTGTTCAGCCTAGAGAAGTAAGCAGGAGCATCAGCAAAGTCCCAGCCTTTATTACTGTGTTATTATATCCATTGGTGTTATGGTAGAGGGCACAACTCTTCCATTAATGCTGTACTGGAGATATCCAAAGTGAGTAATTCCCCAGCCACAATGCTAACCACGGCTGCAAAGATTTCTTCGCCTACGCGTAGTAGGGCATTACCTAAGAAGATGACGATAGAGCAGTACCATTCATAACAGAGCATTGCTCTGAACGTCTGGTGCAAACATTTTCCTCACCAAGCCCTGTCATATACTTTCTGACACTTCCTCCTTTCTTCCCAGGTTCTGAGCTGCAGGGATGAGGAGTCGCCGGCGGATGTACTCCGCTGTCATGCGTCTCTTCCTGAAGTGTTTGCGGATAGGTCAGCGGCGTCGGTTCTGGCTGACTCAGCAAGTGGAACAACTGTGGCTATATGGACATCTCTGTTTGCGCTCTCTGTTTTACAACTCTTTTGCTGATGGCGACACAGCTCTTGATGCCCTCTTTGAGCCTATATATTGGCTGGTAGATCATGTCACTCGTTGGTTTGGAGTGGTGAGTACTTAGAAAAACAAAACAAAAATTGGGAGCTTAAGGAGAGATATTTTCTGTATTAACAAAGTTACAGCTCTGGTTTTCAAGCTTTATACATAGACATTTCAAACTGCTAAGTAGAACCAGGAGATTAAAAAAAGAACTGAAGTTGCAGGAGGACGTGGCATTAGGACTTCATAGAATCTGCTATTATCTCTTTTGGCTTCCCAGAAAACAAGAAGGATTTAATAAGGAGATGTATCTGCCATAAACTCTTTCTCTTCCAAAGGGCTGACCTGGAATATAGTGCCTTGCTAGCTCAAATTCCTTTATCCCTTTAACAGGTGTTCGTGGCTCTGGTGATAATATTGACCACTTCTGTGGTGGGCATCGTGTACATTTGCCTCCTTCCAATGATTCTCCAGACCTATCCCATTCCCTGGATCTTCTGGCATGTTATCTATGGCCATTGGAACCTTGTCATGATTGTTTTCCATTACTACATGGCGATCACTACTCAGCCTGGTTATCCACCACAGGTAGGACTGAGGCTTTAATATTTATATTTGCACTTCTTTTGTTATTTAATCTTTCTTAAGATTCATAAGCAGGATTGCTCAGCATGATTTCCAGCCTTTTTTTCTGTCTACCTGGGCCACACAACTTATTGAACTACCTTCCAGCCAACCATATTTCAGTCTTATGTGTTCTGCAAACCATATGGTTAATTTATGGTTCAGTGTGTTGTGTAAATCCAGAACATTGGGCTCAGTTAACTAAGGGTAAATATGTTGTGGAAACCTGACTACTAGTCATTTTATTATGAAACTAGCCATACCCGGCCATGCGTTGCTGTGGCTTAGTCTGGTTAAATGGAAAAGAAAGAAAAGGGAAAGCGCACGTTGCTAATACGTTTCAAGAAATGAATGCTATGGTAAACGACACAGCTCAATTCTTAACACCCACCCTCTGCCCGCCTTGCCTGTTTCTCATTGGCGCGGCACCCAAGCGGGCCGGGTACTTGCCATCGCCATTAGCCGCTGCCTCAGAAACGCTGATGTAATTCCCACTCCAGTTCTATGGAAACAGAGACTTGGATTCGTAGTGCCTTCTGGGTAGCATGGTTTTGTCCCGCCCATTTGCCGCAGTCAATGAGGGAATTTTTCTTCACCGCTACTACAGCTCCTGAGATGCTTCGCGAGGACGAAGAGGAGAATGAGAAAATGGAGGGAGAGAGAGAGATTTAAGATTTTGAACAAACTAACATTTACAGTTGCTTTTACCTGTCACAGGTGTGACATCTATATAATATAGGTATACAAAAACAGCTGCGTGTTCAAATGCAACGTTGTGTCAAAATTTCAAAGCAATCGGTGAAGAACTTTAGGAGATTTAAGATTTTGAACAAGCGAACGTTTACATTTTTATTTATATAGATGTCTATCAAATATCATAGACCAAAACCAGCTGGAGTTGTTCACATGCTGTTCACATGCTGTGAACTACTGCCCCACCCCCAAGAGTATGCCAAGGTTCAGAAGCACTGCCCCAGAGCTTCTGATCATTATCTTTGGTAAGAATGAAAAGAATGAAAAGGCAGTATCTTTGCTACTCAACAATACTTACCCAAGTATTTTTAGCCAAAAGTCTAAGAAGCTGTGCTCCACCATGCTCAAAAAACGCTGCCTTTCCCTTCTTACAGCACCCAAAGAACGATCTTGCTGCTGTGTCAATATGCAGAAAATGTATTGCCCCCAAACCTGCCCGGACACACCACTGTAGCATATGCAACAGGTGAGCCATCATTGTGTCAAACCTGCATTTCATTTCTTTCATTCTTCCTTGTCATCTGTGCTTTTTTGTGTGGTAGGTGGGGTGTCATCCTTGTTTTTTGAGAACCCTGGAAAAACTCTACCCTTGGCCTCTTCTGTTGCAAGGCGCACAGTGAAACCCCATATGAGGTTCTGAAAGTTTCATTTCTTGCTGTTTCTTCTCAAATTACATAAATTATTAATTAGATTTATTCCCGCAAATCTGTGAACATGAAATATTGGGCATGCAACTCTTGTCTAGCAGTTCTTAAGAATCGGTTAATCTTCGTTCTGATTGCTTATTTTTCTTCAGTATATTCCTGCTTGTTGTATTTTAATAAACTGCTCAGAAAGTTGACTTAAAATAATACGTGAGCACCAATGCATGTATTTATATGATGCAAAGTTACTCTGAGGTAGAAGTGAGGTGTTAATGGTGGCATTTTGTAATCTCATAATTGCCTCAACAGTAGGACTGACTGGCTTAAGCTGTGGGCTTTTGTTCTGTTGTGCATGAGTCCAAGTCTAATTTTAGAAGAGAGTATTTGTAGCTCAGGGTTGAATTGTGGAGTCCAGAGTGTTCACTGAGCTTGGGCGTTTTCTTGCAGACGTTTCATTATCCAGCTAGGTTACATCATCAGCAGTCTAACGTTTCCAGTATTGTGTTTCAGCTGCATTATAAAAATTTTGGATATTTTTTTTCCAAAGTGAAATTTGCACTCAGATAAAGCAGGGTTGTTTGTAAGAAGAGAATTTTTTTTTACACAAACCTGATAGATTCCTATGTATTGATCTTGTATAAGGTCTGTTACTGCTGGGATTACAAATAGATTCTAGCTATAAATCTAAATCTACTTCTCTTCCTCTTGGTGAATTTGAATTTTTTGAACTCTTCAGCAATTAAAAAATATTTAATTTCATTACCTAAAGCAATAAAGACTAAACATTTGCTTTCAGTTTTTAGAAATGAAAAGTTAGCCTTTTCATATAACTAACACTGTACATTTTATTGTGATTATGCATTTGTAGCATATACACAGTCTTATCTTTGGGCACAGAACATTAGCTTCTGTAATACTAATATTAATAATTATGAAGTAATAAAAATAATACATACTTCATTATTAATCATAATATGCCAGCTGCATTGATTTCCAGTTTGCTTCTGGATGCAATTTAAGGTGCTGGTTATCTATAAAGCCCACATGGCATAGGGCTGGGTTACTTGGACGACTGGCTGTGTTCGATCACTGCTGCCTGGTTAGATCAATCCTGCAGTTGGTGTGTTCCTAGTTTCTTTGAGATTGTTTCTCAGGACCTGAGAAAAAAGACTTTTCCATAGCAGCAAATGCACTCCGGAAGAGGTTGCCCCCCCAAGATTTGGATTACCCCCAATTCTGCTGTCTAGAAAAACCATGAAGGTCTGGTTCCTTACCCAGGCAGAGTGAGACTTCTGACCATCACACTTGCTATTCTTTTATCTTTCTTTCATTTTTTAATTTTATCATAATTTCTGTGATTGTTACAAGCCAATCAAAGGTATTGAGAGTAGGATAGCATACAAGCTTAATAAAATATTATTCCCAAAACTGAGAAATAATGTTCATGGTCCATGAAGTCTCTACTAAAGGTAATATGCAACTCAACCGCTGGTTTATTTTGTTTTTTACCTCTATGGTTGAACTGTTCCTTTGTTAATAGTTATGCTGCATATCAACAACCCTTCTGTGATTAAAATTGATGCTGTTTCCCTCCCACAGGTGTGTGTTGAAGATGGACCATCACTGCCGTATCCTTTTGCAGGTCTGTAATAGGACTAAGGGTAAAGGATCGGGTTCAGGTGGACTGTTTGTTGAAGAAATCTAAGTGATTCTGTTCCTATAAACAGAATGGAATCTCTTTAAAATAATTGTCCAAAGCAAGTGATTTATGACATGCATCAGGAAAAAGTTGGTTGCCTTTTCTTTTTAACCCAAGTGATTCACATTGAAGGTCCAAAAGAATGCTGTGGGAATTAGGTGTGAGCAGCGTTTGTAGGCTGGGCTGTTGTAAATGGGAAACGGTTGGCTTTCTCCCTGGAGTTAAAGATCTTTAACCTGAAGAGACAGCATGGCTTAACAACTGTGTGGGACACTACAATCATCGCTATTTCTTCTCCTTCATGCTTTTCATGACCATGGGCTGCATCTACAGCAGTATCAGTGGCTGGGACATGTTCTGGGAAGCTTATGCTGCCATTGAGGTGAGCACAGGAGGCAGACCGATTTCTTTAGGGGAAAGGCCTTGAAACCTGCAGAGGTGCTGCCCTATGCAGCAGGGGTGCACATAGGCCAAGAATTAAATGAGGGTAACTGGTGGCCTTTTTTCCATCCGATAGAAAATGAAACTACTTGACAAGGAGAAACTGCACGTGACAGCCAATCAGGTGGGGTACCTGCTCATCAGCTGCTCAAGTCAAAGCAGGAGAGGGCATATAATGGGAGTTTAGTTCCATTTTAGTTCCATTCTGATTTTACAGAAGTGATTGTCACAACAATTCACTTTTAACTTCCTGGGCAGACACATCTTCCATTCTTCCTCATAAGGGAGCTATGGAAAAACCATTCAACTGGCATTTTGTCCCTGTACATGGAGGGGATACTTCCCAAACCAGATGTTTTGTCTGCTTTTGAAAGACAAATGCTAATGGGGAGTAAGGAAAATGTATCCTGGGTCCCAGTGCTCTGCCCATCTCTCTCATGACCATAGTCTTTGTGTCTTAAAAATATACCAGGCTTGCTTGTTGTGCTTTCCATTTCATTTGTTCGTCCTAAGAAGCCCTTGGCAGCTTCTGGCTTGGGCCACTATTTTCTCTTCCCTGCATTCTTACTTTCAATTGTGGCAACATCTGCTCTTACTTGCAGACTTACTCCCAGACACCACCACCCACCTTTTCCTTCCGCCAGCGAGCTTTCCACAAGAGCATAGTGTACGCCTGGGTCCTCTGCAGGTAACCCATCTAGTTCTTTGGTGGAAAGTGGTGGGAGGGAAAAAAGCTACTTCAAGAAACTTTCAGAGTGCTGCCAAGTCAGCCTTGGAGTATCCCAGTTTGCATGGTGCTCCAGTACTCATTTTTAGAAGTATTCGTCTCAGCACAGTTCGACATCCTTGTTTTTTAAACTGTTTCTCTCAGTTCAGTAGCCTTGGCATTGGGTGCCCTCATGCTCTGGCACTCAGCCCTCATCACCCGTGGCGAGACCAGCATCGAACGACACATCAATCGCAAAGAAAAAAAGAGGCTACAGAAAAAGAGCAAGGTAAGAGAAGAGGCAAAAGGGAGAAAGAAAAAGGGGGACAGACCCACTTAGCTGCGGACCAAAATTCTTTCTAGCATGCCTCTTAAAACCTACAAATCTTTTAGATTTGCCTGTTTTTAACTTTTCTTTTAGGACCATAAGGCATTTTTTACACTGCAGTTCATCATAGCGTTAAATTTTATGCTACTTTATTTGGGTTATTTTAATGCGTTCAGAAGTCTATGTATGCATTATCATCATCTAGTAAACATTTTAACCGATTTTTTTCCTCAGTTGACTGTTTCTGTAATTTTTGATGGTCTCCCTTATAAGGTCTGTGTATCACAGATAAACTATATGCCTTTCTTTAGTAGCAATTTAGAATTTATCAAGTAAAGCTCAGATACAGGGAATTTTGAGGACAAAAAGTTATTTCAAGAGCATTTTCTTTTGCTGTGGTTGACCCTTCCAACAGAAAAATCCAATGCCAATTACCATCAGCTTGCTTTATTGTACATTTTAAAGATGCCTTGTATGCAGTTTTGTTGTTAAATATCTGAAGTCCTTGCCAATCACAATGAAATACATACACATTTTTTTTCCTCCATAGAGGAAGAGTATTTGAGTTACAATCAAAATAATTGAATTGCATTTCATTCCCCTTTTATCTTGGCTCTAGATATTTCGAAATCCATACAGCTTTGGTCCACTGGGCAACTGGAAGGTTTTCCTGGGTGTCGAAAGACAGAGGTAACAGATGTGCACGTACTACATAGCATGGATGCTCCGGTTGAGGAAACAAATTATCATAACTGGAATTACTTGGACTCGTAATATAGTCATGTTCTAAGAGCCTGGCATATAGAAAATGCTAACTGAAGCAGTATTAAAACAGACTTCCATGTCTTCCTGCACTACAGGAAGTTCTTGATTTACAACCACAGTTGGCACCAAAATTTTAGTTTAAAGTCAAGGTGCCATGTTTCCAGTTTATTTTATGACTGTTTTTATGATGGTCAAGCAAGTCACCACATTTTTTAAGCAGAGCAACAGATGATCAGGGGACTGGAGACTAAGACATGTGAAGGATCGTTGCAGGAACTGGGTATGCCTAGTTTAAGAAAAGAAGGACTAGGGGAGACATGATAGCAGTGTTCCAATATCTCAGGGGTTGCCACAAAGAAGAGGGAGTCAA